>APFE031751718.1:94065-132956 GCA_000404065.3 Pinus taeda
AGATGGAGAAAGAAGGTGATCAAGAAACAAAGGAATATTTCAAGGAGGACAATGATAAACAAGATGAGTATCTAAAAGGAGAAGAAGACAGGGAAGGCATATGTAAAGAGGGAAATGGAGAAGAGGGGGCAGAAGACAAGGAGGAGTCACCTAGGGTGTTTCCATAACCTACTGAGAGAGGTAGTAGATTGCCTCACTTCCCTTGGCACCCCTATAAAACAAAAAGGAAAAAGACAAAGGCAAACTACCTTATACTTTAAAAAAAGGAAAAGTACAAGGATAAGGTAGGGAAAACCCCAAACTTTGACCAGGGTTCCCATTGTTATTGAGGACTCACCTAAATAACAAGAGAAGATGGATCCTCTTATAAAAACTCAAGGAGAAGTATCCTTAGCAAAAACCTCCCCTAAGTCTCCTATCACCTATGTGAGAAGGTTTGTAACTTAGTCTACCTCATCCAAAGGAAAAGACATCCTACAAGATACATAATAGGACCTACAGGAAGTAGAGGCAGTCCTATAGGAAACTTTGCTAAACCTAAAGGAAACTCAAAAATTGGATGAGGAATGAAGTAAGCAGCCAGAAACAAGCAAAGAGGACCCAAAGCTAAGGGAACCTAGTCCTCAACATAACCTTGACTACTACTACAAATTTATTGAGGGGGGCAGGGTCATTCTAGAAAATTTTCCCATTCCATTATTCTTCAAGCTTGAGAAAGAAAGAACCATAAATCATAGACGAATGCAAATTGCCAAGTCCAAGGGAGTGGATGACATCGGTGACATGGATGAAAAGCTCAAAGAGATGGGAAGGGAACTAAGTAGCATCCATGGTTTAAAAGAGAACTACAAGAAAGAGAGAATCAATTGGCATTCATGTCCAATCTTTCTTTGGAAGCAATCCAGTGCAAGAAGCTAGCTAAGTCCTATGCAATATACCTTAAGGAATAGTGGCTACAATTCCAAATCAAGACCTTAGCACAGAGATGCGCCACTCTATTCCAGGATTATAGACAGTTCATTGATATCTGTGATCAAAGTACATTACAGAATAGGGTTAAGATTTTTGAGTTCTACTTGCATAACATGGCTTTGATAGATATGAATGTATGGGACCCTAATGAAAAGTTAGGGGATTCACAATTGATGGATTTAGCATCATCTATGAACCATGAGGAAGAAAGGGCTGTATAAATGAAGAGGATATTGGCAAGGGAACAAACAAAGCCTCTTATGATCAGAGCTGAGTAGTCCAATCCAATGGCTTTCATTAGCACACATAATTTAATTTCAAATGATCCTCAACTTGCACCTAGGTATCTTGCTGCCCAAGAGCAAGCCATTACACATTTTGAGGACATGTTCAGATTGTTAGGGGATGACAGCATGCAAGATTGCCTATGGAGATTAAATAGTTTACTATATAGTTTGAAGATCGGAGAGTACCACTCTCCTCAAAGGATGAGAGAAGCATTGAACAGGACACCCATGTACAAGAAATCCATCCAAAGGCTCAAAGTCAATTAGATTGGATTGAGACTCAGCCCACCACTACTCTTGGGGACGTTAGAAGGAAGGAAGGAAGAAGAAGAAAGAAAGCAGTGGGAGGAGGTAGAAAAGAAGGCAGGATTCTATGCAATAGAAGAGGAAACCATAGCAAAAACATGGGATGCCAGGGAGGCCACTAGAGCTATGAAAGACATGGATAGTAATTAATTTTCTTAGAGGATGAGCAACACTTTTAGTAGGGGCTGATAATGAACCTCATCATTGGGTAATTATATGGGCATTAATTCACCTCCTAGCTGGTCAAATCAACTCTTCTCACAATTTATTACATGTTTAGATTATATTTTGTTCAATGAGATGAGTTAAAGCGAGATATTATTCCTAGTGGACTAATATGCATTGAATGCATGTTTGGAAGAGAAAATGAAGGAATTTTGGAAAGACTAAGGTTCGAAACTTGAATGGGACAAGGGAGAGAGATTGTAGGAGGTAAATCCTCCTAATTTTCTCTTTCCGCATTCAAATATTCCTCCATTAATCACACCAATTCAGAGTGCAATCAGCCAAGTCATGAAGATAAAAAAGTAGGCGAGAAAGTGATAGACAAAGAGTTAGTTCATCTCAAGTTTGGGAGCTAAGCCTCCTTAGATTTAAGGAAGTTGTTGGGGACTTCAATTTTATAAGTAGAAAGGCCTAGAGCCTCATTAGGATTCAAATTTTTGTTGTAAAAATACTAGTTATTTTCGATCTCTATACTTAAGGAAGACATTGATGTAATTTTATGTTTTGATAACGAAAATGAGATTTTTCTCGATCCAACACTGAGTTAACTCAGAGGGCTGAAGCTCTTGGGTTAGGTCCCAACCCTAATAGAAAAGGCTCCTATTCTCGTATCTGTATGCTTGGCTTAGTTTCATAGATTCATGGTTATATTGTCTTTAGAAGTATGTCATTGCAAGTAATGTGGATTTGATTAGTTGTTTATTAGGTTGCTTCCATTTGTGCTTTACTTTAGTAGCAGGTTAGAAGGGATAAAAGGAGCACCACAAAGCTATTAGTAGGTATCTTGGCCTCACCTCTTCCCTCATAGATCATTATTTGAGGAAAAGACCCTTATGCAACCCCAAAGAGAGATTTCCATTTTCTCATAAGATTTAGAGTTTACTATACTTGAACCAGCATTTGATCAGTTTTGTGAGTGTAGGATTTAATCAGCATCTCTTCCATCTTTGGTCTTACAGTAGATATCATCCATGATTCTATTTTATTTAGAATATTTCCTCATGCATGAAGTAGAGAGATAGCTCATTAAATTTCGCTTTTTTAGCTTGTTAGAATTCTTCTTGTTTACATGACTTTCTGGAAATTATAAATATTTGATGTAGAGTAGGTGCTTCAGAAATAGAAAGAGATCTAGCAGGCAACCACCTTCTAACTTCATCAATTCATAATCATTCCTTTCTTTCACCAAGACCTTCACCAATCTCATCATTTTTCATAGAAATTCCTCCAATCATGTTGAGCGAATCTAACCATCTCCTAACCTTGGTTTTGATTTTTGAGTGATCCTAGGCATTTTATCACTCCGTTCCACCCATCCACCACCTTCCCTAAGCCTTCCATCACCTCCAGAAACCATTGTTTTTCTTTCAGCTGTATCTTGTAAAAATATAGGGAATATTGTAGGTTTCTAGTACATCGTGTAGGTTTTCCTGTAGTGGTTTGTTTTGAGGCCAAATTGAGGGAAAACCTTTAGGAAGCCACACCAGGTCACCCAAGGGTTTCCCAAACCTTCCAACCATCTCCTAAACATCCCAACCATCCACCAGCATCACTAAGCCACTTGCCACATCACCAAAACAGATTAGGGTTTATACTTAATTTTCCAAAAAAAGAATAAAAAGAACAAAATAGATTTATTCATTCCTTTACATGCACAATAGAGATGTTTGATGTCTTGAACTTCCATGATTTAGATAGTATTATTTCATACATGTTAGCTTGGCATTATTGGAAAGCATAGTTTCTCAAAAGTTAGTTAAAGAATGGTGTGTTTTTAAAATAGGATTTCAGTCGTTTTCCTTATTTACAGTAGACAACCTTTCTCCTAGAGTAGATTTCTCTATCTTTCATTAGTAATCAAGCTTCTTTTGAATCCATAGAAGTCTGGCTTGAAAACCCTAGTGGTCTCTTGCCAAATGAATAGTGACAAAAGGCATAACCATCACTTGTACTTGTGTATACAACACTACCACCTCCAAGTTTGTACGAACCCCGGGTTGATAAAGTAAAGTTGGTAGCTCCAGGAGTTGTAGCATTCTTGATGCAATACCAGTGCTCATCAGAGAGTTAAGCTATTGTTATAAATCTATCAAATTGTATCTAATTGATTATTATCTAAAAATTCCTTACGTTATCCATCCTAAATTCATTAATCTATATAAACACTTTTTTGCTATGAAAAACAGTATTAAAATCTAAAAGCTTGTTCTATGAAATATATACAATTCTAAGTTTAAAAAGCATGAAGGGATTTCTTAATTACAAATCACAAAATGATCTAAGTCCTAACTTTGAAAAGTATGAAGAGATTGAATGTAATGAAGTGAAAAAGAATTGAAGGACTAGACCATGTGAAAGAATGTAACTATAAATGAAATGCAAAATAATAACGAGATAACTGAGTTTATGCGAAATGATGAAAAATAGTGAAGTAAATTAAGCTATAATGTAATGATAACATAAAGCAATTGAACGAAAGCGATTACAAAGAAATGAAATAAACATAAACTAAATCCTTAATTGTCTGCAGGGGCCCTTTGCATCTAGTACGTATGATTCACAATTTCATACACATCAAATCAGCAAAGTAACTTCAAATTAATGCAAAAGCGAAGGTCTAGTTCACACTTTCTTCAATAATTAACTTAGTAATTCCTCCCCGTTATCATTTATAGAGAATACATATTTATATCGAATGGATGCTCAATCTGTTGAGACTTTCATGCCTACAAATCTGTTGTTTAATCCTAATTCAAATATGAAACTTAAAACACGAAAATCATTATTCATTGATTTTCTATTTGGAAAGAAAATTGAGAAAATGTGTTGTGTCTGGACTCCTTGCTGCTATGTGTTGACATGTATCTTTCATTGTGCTACTATGTGATACTTTTGATGAATTGGCTCGAACAAATATGAGGATATCCATGGGGGGATCAATCCTAAACTACCCATATGCTTAGTTGTTTCATTAGCACACTAGAACCCTGTGAACCATGGTGGTAGCTGCAGATTTACAAAATGGCTACATAATCATGTTAATTTTGTAGCTAATGCACTCTTTAATATAGCAATAAGTAACATTAATGCATATGAGAAAAAGACATGTAAGATATATTACCTTATCAAAATCTATGATTTATTTCCTTTTTTGAGGTTATAGTTATGATGAAGAAGAGGAAAATGGTGGAAAGAGGGTGTCAAAACAAAATAGTTATGGAACTCTACATTCCCCCACAGTGAATATTTTGTATGTCCTCATACAAACTGAAAAATTGATATCTTGAACTATTGTATTTTCTTGGATACTTCTGCCAATACATCCAACCTCATGTTTTTCACTTTCTTTCCAGTAATTTCCATCCTTGGTTTTCTCATGAGGATCTTGTATTTCAAGTTTATGACATGTTTTAGTAAAGCCTTGTTTTTTGTGTTCTTGTTAAACAATATACTTAGACATAAGAGGAGAGTATCACTCTTAGCTATTGGAATTTCGTTTTGTGCTTTCAAGGCTTGATTTTTATTTTTGATATACATGTATAATGTCTTGTTAGATGATCCAAAAATAAAATATTATCATAGGTTATAAATTTGGAATAAAATAATTATTAATTTAAGATATTAAATTAATAATTATTATTCTAGAATGCTTAATTATTTAATATAGACATTTAGAATTAGTATATTTTTGTAACAAGATATGACTCTCCCAAAGCGTCGTATCTTAGGCTCTATTTTAGGAGATTTGTTAGCTAGTTGTTTTGAATAGCATTTATTGTAAATGGACACTTGTTATTTAATAAGTGATCCATAATTAGAGGTAGTTAGGACATTGAGCTCATAAATAGCTCATTGCAAGAGTGTTTGGTTGTTTGGTTGTTTGGGTGTAAACTCTTGCAAAATCAAATATGTAATTATTTTTTTCTGATTAATAAAATTACGTGTCTGAGGACACTTCTGCCATTATTGTGGTATCAAAGCTCTAGTAATGCTATAGTGGATGTGAGGAGGAGATTCCAACTCCACAAGTTTTTGGAAAAATCCATTGAATTTCTCAGTGAATGATTGGTATGAATTTGTCCATTTTTATCTTCAAAAGGAAAGAAATTTTATTATTTTAGTGATTTTAGATTTTTTCTAAATCTGAAAATCAATTGTAAGAATTATTGCTGCCACCATGCACACTAAAGAAACAATTGCAAATGCCCCAATTCAACCTAAGGCCAATTAGATGATTAGTGGGCCCATTGTGGTGTCACTGTGATGTGATTCGTAAACCTCAGGAAATGATTGAGATTTTGTATTTTGAAGAGTGATTCAATTAATATAAATTCTCTCTTTTGTGTGGGATTGAATTTATGAATCGTTCTTGTACCATTAGGTCTCGTTTTTATCGTAACAATCAAATAAATAAACTCAATGCAACCGAGGCCTTGAGGTTTCTGATCCTTAGGTTTTAAATTAGTCACCGTCAAGCGCAATTCTACTGCTAATTCTACTATTTCCTTGCTTACTGGAGAGGATAATTGGGAATCCTATGGAGAACTTGTTATTAACATTCTGATCATTGCATGATTCATTGCAATAGGATCTTTTTTTATCCAAAAAAAAAACTTTTTTCATCAAGCAGCAATTTCCCAACCAAACAACGAAACACCATTCATGCTTGTATTTAAATCTGTCTTCGGGCCGCACTGCCACACGCTGAATTTCTGAACAAGGCACTAAAGGATTATTATTTACACTGTGGTTTTATTTTTAGGTTTGACTTACATTAGATTTTTTTTATGCAGTCGATGTTTTCTTTCTTGAGAAAGGAATGGATGGTTGCAGTGCAGGCATATTATGGGACATTTAAGGGCGATGCCAACTACTTGCTGTAGCCTGTTATGTGAATTACGCAGCCAGTACCTCCTCATGGTGCAGCTGGACCTGAAAACTACTACCCACACGGTTATCAGGTTGTTCCAGGTGTTCCAAGTCCTCACGTATATCCACCTGTTGTCGAGATCAACATTGTACGAGAACAACGGCTTCCATGCTATGGCCTTGGTCTCGGGTGGGCTCTTTTCATCATCAGTTTTTTCCTAGCTTCAGTTCTCTTGTGTGTCAGACAAGATCACCAAGAAAAACCTAGTCTAGTGGCTTGCACTATTACAACTATTCTTTCATCAGTTGCAGTGGTTATTCCTACAACTAAAGGTGCATATGTGTGAAATTTGAACATACGAAGGACTTGGAACTCTGGGGTTCGAATCTCTCTTACAAAATTCATCACACAATCACTGGATCTTAAATTTCTTCTATTCTGTTGTGACCTTTGATGAATAGATTTCTCAAATCTGGTGTTTTGGTGCATAGCAAAGAATTGCAGCAATTGAAATCATTGTTTCAACAACAAGAAATCAGACTCCATGCTGCCAGTCTCCCACTTGCAACTTATTCATTTTTTAACACAGGTTTTAAAGACTTTCATAAAGTTTTAATGGAGTGATAAGGATTTTTCACTTGTGCGTAATTTGTCAATTGGAGAGATAAGGAATTTAGGAATTTTCTATTGTTTGAAAAATAATGTTTTTGGAGAAATAAGGTGAGCTGGGTAATTTTTTTCAAGAAGTTTTTTTTTTTTTAATTTTAATTTGGGATCATCACATTGTAACTCAAAGTAATTTTACTTTTGGGGGGTAACTTTTTTTTTACCAAGTTTTGCAAGAGCATCTTTGTAAAAATCAAATTTTGAAAGTTACCTTGTAATTTTTGAGAAATTGACTAGAGCCAAGTGCAAAGCTCAGTCATTTTTCTCCTGCTTCAACGACTATACGAGGGTCAAGGCCAAGCCTCGATAGATCATGTTTTTTGAGTGGTGTTTTACGTGTTGTGTTGTCCATATTGAAATTTTTGTTCTGATTCCTGGTGTGAAGCTTCAACACTACAATGTCTAAGTTGATTAATTACTTTTCTGATTCTAAAAAGCTTGAAGGCACAAAATCTTATAAAACATGGTACCATCTCATGGAAAGCACTCTCATTTACAATGACTTATGGAAGGGTATATGTGATGGAGATATTAAGCCAAATAAACCCACAGATGCAACAACACTAGAAAAATGGGAAGTTAAGAATGCCAAAGCCTTAGCTCTTATTAGATCTTCTGTCAATGATGAAATGTATGTCCATATAGAAAATGCTACAGATGCATGGTCTGCTTTGAAAAATTTTAAAGATCTCTTTGATACTCAGCCTGAATCAGAGAAATTTGATCTATAACTAAAATTGTTACAACAAAAAGTGACTGAAGGAGGTGTTGTTCTTGAATATATCTCAAGACTTAAGAATATTAGGCAGGAAATCATTAATGTTGGTTTTCCAGCAATAGATGACAGTTTTATGGTAACAATTATAATTGCTGGACTTCCTTCTTCCTACACACATTTTTTGGAGACTCTACAATTAACTAGGAAATTAAAAGAAACTAAAGTTTGATGATCTCTGTGAAATGTTGACTGAACATACTAAAACCTTTAGGAAGAAGAAGAAAGTTGGTGAAGAAGTTTTTCTCACAGAGGCCAGCACTAGTAATTCATCAAATGACAGTTCTCAAGGCAGAGGTAGAGGGAATTTCAATCAGAATCAAGTAGCACATAATGTACAAAGTCGAGGTCGAAGCCAAAGAAGAGGAAATAACTTTAATAGAGGCAACAATTCAGGAAGGAATAATTTTCAAGGACAAGGAAATAATAATCAAGGTAGAGGAAAATATCAACATAGAAGTCAAAGTAGAGGCGGAGGACAATCTTCAGGAAGAGGTAGAGACTTAAGTCAAATTGTGTGTCGAAGATGTAATAAAGTTGGACATTATGTTGAAGATTGTCGAAATTCTTTTAATAAAATTCTCAAGTTTCAGCAGCATTCAGTGCAATTTACAAATGATCAAGATGATGATAACTCAAAATATGTTTTTACTTCCTTGCCAGCATCACAACTTTCATACCATCTTAGAAGTCATTATGAAGATGTCTGGATCTTGGACTCAGGGGCAACTCAGCACATGACTTGTGATGTGATTTTTTTTGGAATTTTCAAGATTGCCAACTTAATTCCATTTTTCTTACTAATGATACAAAACATACTCCTTATGGAAAAGGAGCAGTTAAAGTTTTTCTCCGTAGCATTGGAGAAAAATGATTTCCAATGTATGGTATGTACCAACTTTTAAGAAAAATTTGCTCTCTTTAGTCACGATTCGACAAGCAGGACATCAGTTTATTATGGAAGATGGTTTAGTCAAGATTAATTTAGTCAAGCAGAGCTTGAAAACTATCATGATAGGTTATGAAGATGGAAAACTATTACGGATGAAAGGTACAATTATTCCAAGGCATTCTAATTTTGCAGGGGCAATGATTATAGGTATTTCACCTGTAAGGCTATGGCATGTAAGATATGGACATTTAAATTTTGAGAGTCTTTCTCAATTGCAGAAACAAGGAATGGTTAAAGGACTTCCCACTTTCAAAAGGGAAAATGCAAAATGTGAAGCTTGCATTTATGGCAAATAAAGTTGAGAAAGTTTTCCAACAAGTTTATGGCGTGCAAAGAGGTGGCTACAACTAGTTCATAGTGATGTTTGTGGACCACTACAAAATTCATTTGGTGGTTGCAAATATTTATTACTATTCATTGATGATTTAAATAGAATGACTTGGGTTTACTTTTTGAACAACAAGTCAGAAACACTTGAGAAGTTTAAAATGTTTCGCCAACTTGTTGAAAATGAAGTCAAAGAAAAGATAGGTACTCTCAAGATGGATAATGGGGGAGAATTCACTTCAAAAGAATTCAAAACTTATTGCAATGAAAATGGCATAATACGACATCTTACTAATGTTTACACTCCATAACAAAATGGAGTAGTCGAAAGAATGAATCCCACCTTGTTAGGAATGGCGAGATCCATGTTAACTTTCAAGAGGTTAAGTCCAACATATTGGGCAGAAGCAATACATACAGTTGTCTACTTAAGAAACAAATCTCCAACTGCTTCTTTAGATGGAATCAAACCTAATGAAGCTTGGTTTGGTTTCAAACCTCGAGTTAAACATCTTTGAGATTTTGGATCAGTATGTTATGCCTTAGTTCCAAAATAAAAACAAACTAATATTGACTCAAGAAGTTTAAAATGCACAATTATTGGCTATTCTGATGAGAAGAAAGGGTATTGTCTTTTGACCAATGGAAAATTTATTGTACGAAAGGATGTCATTTTTGATGAAAAAGAGAGTAAGATTTCTGAAGAAATCAAAAATCTTCTTCACAAGTTAGAAACTAAGGGTAGTAAAAGAAAAGGAAAAACGCAAAGTCAACCAACTTCACCAAATTGGTATGAACTTGATTTTCCTTCCTTTGAAGATGAGTCATCCAGTCCATCTACTTCAAAAACATCATCTGGGTCTTCTGGTAGTTCATCTGCATCTCCAAGCAACAACAGTTCTTCTAACAGTGATTCTCCAGACTCTTCACCTAAATGAAGAACATCAGTTTATATTAATCCTCTTTACAATGATGGAGATTTTTCAGAATCGCAAACAAGTGAGCACCAACTACCGAAATGGGTAGTTCAACTTTTGAAAGATGTAAAGCCTAATGAGCAGAATAAAATGGGCACCAAAAGGGAACATAGAAGTGAAGGAAATTTTGCCTTAATAGAAAATTATTTTACTGAACCTTCCACATACAAAGAAGTAGTAAAACATAAAGAATGGCAACATGCTATGGTTGAAGAATATCAAGCAGTAATTAATAACAACACTTGGAAACTTGTTGATTGTCCACAAAATGTTAAAATCATAGGATGCAAATGGGTTTACAGAATTAAGTATAATCAAAAGGGAGAACTTAAAAAGTATAAAGCACGACTTGTCGCAAAAGGTTTTGCACAGCAGAAAGGCATTGATTATGAGGAAACGTTTGCCCCTACAACTAAATGGAACGCCATTCGATTAACACTTGCATTAGCCACTCAGAAAGGATGGAAAGTGTTAACACGCAGGTTGTCCCTAGGCTCCTAATAGGGATACGGATGAGGTAACCACAAACCAATCTTCTGATTGTAGGTT
Organism: Pinus taeda; assembly: GCA_000404065.3. Classification (NCBI taxonomy): domain Eukaryota; kingdom Viridiplantae; phylum Streptophyta; class Pinopsida; order Pinales; family Pinaceae; genus Pinus; species Pinus taeda. Next base: position 104,972 of record APFE031751718.1, read on the forward strand.
CTAGCCCACCTGCAATCGGAGAGGGCTCTCTCCTTTAGTTTCAACCTTATTTGATGATTTTAGGCTAGCTTTTTGACTTCAAGGGAATGTTGACTGTGATTGGAAAGAAGGTAGGATTCTCGAATAAAGAGGCATAGTAAGGTGTTATAAGTTTCGAACCATTGGGCATGGAGTCACAGATTGAGGCATGCGAGCGTTTTCTTTGTCACAAGGGGATACGGAGCGAGATAGCCACATAGGATACAATACTCGGTCTGTTGAAAGTACGGAATGAACATCAGGGATGAAAGGCAAAAAAGAATCATTTCATCATGCTGACAAAGAGGAGAAGTGGATGAGTGGGATCCCGGAGCAGTTAAGAATTCCTAAGACATGCACTCATATGTGAAAGAAACAGCGTAAACCAGATCATTTAAGAATACAATCTCATAACTGTTTCTGAAGAAAACATTGAAAAATGTAGAAATTGAAATTAAGGTGTAATGAAACAAATCTTAAGCTATTCTTTTTTCCTGCAATTTAGAAAGGCGGAAAGGTGATAACACATAAAATAAACAGGGAAGAAAAACACTTATTGGATCATGCAGAGACACAGGAATTCCGTGATCATTCCTTGGCCAAGAGAAAACATCAAGTTGTTTCGCAATCCATGCTTTCAGCAATCTTTGATTATGGAAAAATATGACAGTTACAGTGCGAGTCTTCACTCAGAGAAAATGCTGGAAAGAAAACTGACCAACAACTAATACCAACCAACCAACCCCTCACAACTTTGCTTAGGGTGGTATTTATAAACAAAATATCGGAAAGACATCATTACAGGTGACCTTGACAGGTCTGCTTAGAACTCTTCAAAAATCTAAATGTTGCTAGAATTAAATGCAAGTAAACCTTTTTGGCTACGCTGGGGGAAGCTGAATTGGAACAAATGATGAGGTGGCCCTTGGGGACTAGATGCGGTGCTGTTGGAGTGAATGTGCTTCGGGGCTGCAGTTCGGCTTTGGTGCGAATTGAATGTGCAATAATTATGATTTGAGAGCTTCAAGTAATTTCGCTCTCCTCCTATGGATCTGCTGGAAGATATTCAATTTTCTCTTGCTTCAAGCCACTGCTCAAGATATTCTCTGATACACTTTACCACTACATTGATGGTTCCCGCCGTTGACTAATACTCTTTGACACGCTTTATGCCTACTGATTTGATCTGATACACTTTAAACTCTGTGACTGATCTGCTGCTGTCTTCAAACCGGATCCTTTGGCACGATTGGGCGATTTTTGGGCTTCTTCGGCGTGTAGAGGGATTGGCAATCAGAAGATTCCCTGAAGATTCCTCGAAATGGCCTATTTCCTGTAGCGATTCGCGCTATTCGCGCATTAGAAACTGCCTCCGTTTCTTGATTTGGAGCTCCGAAGTGCGATTTTTCTCCCTGTGCGAAGCTTTTTCGGCTTTTCTGGCTGCTGACGTAAGCATGGCGTCAGCTGTACGACGGATGATGTCAGCTGCAGGTCCCTGGTACAACGCAATGTGGTGAGATACTGGATGTACTGTGGTGAAGAGATTCCGATGTGATATCGCGATATCGCGTCGGCAGGGAAAGAGGGGGATCATTGGGTTGGACATTTGGCGCTTGCGACTGTCGATGTGCGATATAACAATATAGCATCGGCGGAGACGGAGAGGTGAATGGATTGGACACTCGGCATTTGTGATCGCCGATCACCGATATCGCAAGATCGCATCGGCGGGGGACGGATGGGCGATGTTTTGCATGACTATGAGAGTGCGAGGTTGTGACGCGAAAACGGTTTTGAGGAGAAAAGGAAAGTAAGTGGGTGTGAAGGGCTTTTGAGGTTTCGGAAGGGGTCCGGTTACCTCAGGGGAACGTTATTCTTTGGAAGGAGTCCATAAGGGAGGTGGTTTTGGAGGTCGGGGTTCTTGCTTAGTTTCTGATAAACTGAACAATTCCTGGGAGTTGCTATGGTTATTTTTCAACCAGGGGGAGGTATATTACATAGGGGGGATTTTACTTAATATTAATAAGGGGACGGGAAGAATAGGGAGCTAAATAATAATGTTAGTGGTTAATATGGAGATGGTAAGAAAGTGCTAAGTTTCGGGAGAGCTTAGGCTGTTACAAGGGGGCAGGACCATACTTCGGGAGAAGACATGGAACAACTTTGAGTAAAGCAGGTCTTTACTCAAGCCAATGTTTATGGAGATGATGAACTTAAGAGGTGTCAAGCAGATCTTGACCTCTTTTGAGGATGTTAGTTAATGATTGAGGAAAATAGAGAAGGGGAGTCAGTTATACCTCATTTGAGCCTTTTTGCTTACAAATTTTTGCTGATTATGTTCTGCCTAATATGACACCTGAAAACTTGGAACTGGTCAGCAATTCAACAACCTCAGAACTACCTACCCAGCCTACTTGCCTAGCATTTTCTCTTCTTTTGTTTGGGGGTGTACTTAGACTTGCAAAGCCATCATGCATTTTTCTTTTGATGCTTTCCTATCTACATACTACCCTTATATCTTCCGGAGCCCAGATTAAGCTATTAGGCTCTTCTATTTCTCTACCTATCTAAGGATCTGCCAAGATTAAACTGTTTGGACAGATTTTCAATCTCTATATTCTAAAACATGAAATTTAAACCTAGGGAGACCAAGATTAAACTGTTTGGACCTCCCTTTAACTAAAAGTAGTGATACCGAGATAACTTTACAAAATTTGAAGGCAATTGAATGAACTTGAAGTAGCCTTCTTCATTTGGAGACTGTTTGAGAAAATATGGAGCATTGCAGCAAGCAAAACATGACATATTTGGCCTGTGAAATTCCAATCATGAAAAATGAATACCTGTTGTCGCAGGAGCTAACAGAAAGTTCATCAAATGGATGTGAAAAGTGCTTTTCTCAACAGGGATTTACAGGAAGAAAAGTATATGACACAACCACCAGGTTTTGAAATTGAAGGGCAACAACATAAAGTTTGAAAATTGATTAAGGCTTTATATGGATTAAAACAAGCTCCCTGAGCTTGGTATGCAAAGATGGATGAATACCTTAAGAAAGTTGGTTTTCAACGAAGTGAATCTAATGATACTTTGTATGTGATATAACAGGGAAAATATCTGGTAATTCTTGTTATGTATGTAGATGATTTGATCATTACTGGCAACCATGATGATCATATTGCACAGGTGAAAAAGGAGTTACAAGCAGGTTTTAAGATGAAAAATTTGGGATTACTTCACTACTATCTTGGAGTTGAAGTCTTCCAACGTCCACATCATATTTTCATTTCTCAGAGTAAGTATGCAGCAGAGGTTCTTCAACAATTTGGCATGCAAGATTGCAAGCCCGTTCTCACCCCCATGGAGAAAAACTTGAAACTTTCAAAATTTGAAGGGGGGGAAGGTCGACAGTACAACTTACAGACAGTTGATTGGCAGCTTGATTTATTTGACAAATACTCACCCTGATATATCTTATGCAATCAGTATTCTTTCACATTTTATGCAAGAACCACGAGACAACCACTAGAATGCAGCCAAAAGAGTTCTTCAATATATCCAAGGAACAAGATATTTTGGTCTTCTTTACACAAAGACTAAAAACTTTGCACTTGGTGGATATTCCAATGCTGACTTTGCTGGAAGTACTGATGATTGAGCATCAACATCAGGTTATTTAATGAACATGGGGTCAACAGCAGTATCCTGGAATTGTAAGAAACAAGCTACAGTGGCCACTTCTTCAGCAAAAGCAGAGTACATTTCAGCATGGGAAGCAGCATGTGAAATTGTATGGTCGCACAGAATTTTGTAGGACTTGGGCATTTCTCAGGCAAAAGCTACATCATTATTCATTGATAGCCAGTCAACCATCATACTTGTTAAGAACCTAGTTTTTCATTCAAAGATAAAGCATGTGGAAACCAAGTATCATCATATCAGATCTCTCAATGCCAAAGATGTCCTCAAGCTAGTTTATTGTCCTTCCAAAGATCAGATCTTCGACATTTTTACCAAACTGCTTGGCAAAATACAATTTACTAATTTCAGCGATGAACTTGGTATCTATTGTAATGTATCTTTGGATCATAGGGGGGGAATGTTAGATGATCCAAAAATAAAATATTATCATAGGTTATAAATTTGGAATAAAATAATTATTAATTTAAGATATTAAATTAATAATTATTATTCTAGAATGTTTAATTATTTAATGGAGACATTTAGAATCAGTATATTGTTGTAACAAGATATGACTCTCCAAAAGTGTCGTATCTTAGGCTCTATTTTAGGAGATTTCTTAGCTAGTTGTTTTGAATAGAATTTATTGTAAATGGACACTTGTTATTTAAACTCTTGCAAAATCAAATATGTAATTATTTTTTTCTGATTAATAAAATTACGTTTCTGAGGACACTTCTGCCATTATGCCTCTAGTTCAAAAATTTCTTGTTTCAATATATTGACTATTGGAGGTTCTTGTGGTTCATTAAACCAATTTTCATCTTCCTATTGAATTGGAATTGATGTTCTTGTTGCACCACTTTTCTCCAAGGACTCTCTATAATCATAAATCTCCTACTACACTAGATCAATCTTTGGTGTTCTTCATCTTGGACTCTGAGGAGGCAGTGTAATAGCTTGTGATGAATTCCTTGGTGGTGAAACCCTTAGTAACGAAACCCTTGAATTCTCTTCTTTGACTTCTGAGTTTTCTTCTATTTCTATACTGACATGCTCTATGCTTTTTGAGGGTAATACTTTTGCTAACTTGAGTCTAGTAATTCTTCTCAATTCTAGGACATAAGTCTTCTGAATTTTCTTCTTTTCTGTTTTAGGCATCTCTACTTATGATGGAGTCCCTATCTCTTCTCTGTCTTTCTTTATTCTAACATTTCTTTGTTCATTTTATATAAGACTTATGCAAGCGGTATGTAATCTTATAATATATTTTATGGTTGTTGTGGCTACTCAATTTTCCTTTTCCTTCCCCTTTTAAGTCTGCTACTATTTGGTTGCCCATGAATTTCTTGCTGAAAGTGATTTCTAACTAAAACACTCTCCCAATTATCACCTATATTTTGGAGATGAAATTAAACAAGTATTTTGACCAGACCATGGTGATAAATTGCATTAAATATAAACCGAATTATCCTATGTACATTTCCTGACATCTTCCTAAGACCATTCAGCAAGAAATATGGAAGGTTTATTCCATTTTCTTCAAGGAAAATCATTAGCAGTCGAATATGATAGAAGAACATACACCCAAACCTTCCTTCACATGTAATTGTTCTTTTGAATTATTCGAAGTAGGTTTCTCCACTTACTTTTCAATGATGTGCTTGGGATGCCATTCTTGAAAATGGTGGTGTCCATGCTTAGCTTCTTCAAGAAAAACTTCCAATCCTTTACTTATATTCCTCTATTCTTGAACCATTTCTCTCCAATCCGCAGCATTCCAGTGGCTTTGGCTATAAATGACTCTATTACTGTGAATTTTATGTCCCCTATCTCCACTTCGACTCCATCAAAGGCCCTGGCAAAAGATTTAGTCACTTCTTTATGGAAGCCATCGAACTTTTCTTCAAATTCGAGCCATTGTACTCTCTACAGTAATTATTTCATTTAAGGATATCCTTCCAAGAATTTATTTCCTACTGGATCTATTCTGACTATCACACCCATGGCCGAGAAGCTTTGTTTCACAACTTTCTTGTTTGACAAGGTAGAATTTCTTGGTAGGGTTGGTTAGCTTGGTAGGGTTTTTAGAGTGGATAGGTTGCGAGTGTGAGTGATAGAACAATGAAAGCATACGTCATGAGTATATAATGGAATGAAACAACATCTATCTGTTAGAATTATTTATGCTTATGTTTTTGGTGGCCAATTCAATGGATCGGAATATGAGTGATGGGGACTGTAAGTGAATGACAGCTTATACAAGAATTGATATGACACAACCAACTCTTTGCAATAAAGATTTTGATTTTTGGTAGTACTATGTCTTATAATTCATATATGTAATGTTTTACTCCCTATTATTAAATTAAAGCAATCCATACCTTTGAGATATTTTGTTTTTTAGCCTTTGGTTTCTCTTTATGTTGTCTTCAGGTACCTTGCAATGAAGGGAGTAAATCATTCCTTTAACTGCATGACCAGAGGTGTTTGTCACCTAAGCTGCGGAAAGTCATCAGATCTGTAGAAAGTCAATGATTCTTCAGATATTTATTTTTGAAAAAGAGAGGTATAAAAGAAAATGGGATTCTAGAAAATGGAATATAAATAAAATTTAAAATGCCAAGAATTCTTGGTTTTCATCTTGAATTTTCTGCATAAACATGCCAACAATTTTTGGCTTTAATGTTTATATCTGTGTGTGTGTGTGTGTGTGTAATAAAAATTCTAAGGTGGAGAAGAAGAAGAGTTCTTCTTAACCAACTTCAAATATGAGTTGTCTTGGAAAATCTTTACAAATTCCTCTTTTGTCTTCGGCTTGTGGTAGATCCTGAGTCGATGCCCATTCACTAGGAGAGGAGCTTTTTCTTCATTAATAGTCCTAATTATGACTACTCCATTATCAAAAACATTTTCCCTCTCATAAGGTCCAAGCTAACAAGTTTGAAATTTTCCTTGGAAATTTTTGAACTTTGAATCAAAGGATAATGCCTAGTCTCCTAGCTGAAAATTCTTTCTTTGATGTACTTATCATGCCATATGGGTCTTTGTTGTTGGACTAAAATAGTCTTTTGGATATCATCTTTCCTTATTTCATCAAGCTCATTAAGTTGTCCCATTCTTTGTTTTTGTGCTTTTGATAAGTCAAGTCCCAACTTGACTACTGTCTTGTAAGTCAGGATCAGGAACTCAATTTGAAATAGGACTTGCTTCCCATAAAAAAGTTCATAGGGAGTATGTCCTATAGTGTTTCTCCATGTGGAACGGTAGGCCAATAAAGTTTCTCGAAGCTTTTCATCCCAGTCCCTTATGTGCAAGTCAACTCTCTTCATAAGGATTTCTTCAATCACTTTGTTGGTAGACTCTACTTGCCCATTTTCTTGTAGATGGTATGGAGTAGACTTCCGATGCTTGATTTTATATTCTTCCACCATGGAAAATTTTAGGGGCGAATTTTCACTTTTGGGCTAAATTAAGGGGTTTTATATTTTTAGTCGGTGAATATTTTGTATCATAGTACATTGTTACAAATAGCCTCAAATTTATTTTATAAAAAAATTAGGTATGGAGATTATCCCACCTTATTTTAAGGGAGAGGGTAAAAAAAGTAAATTTAGCCCTTGAAATTAGGAGTTACAATCTTCCATTCGCCCTCATTTTCAAGAAAGTGTATTTATGATAGCTATAAATAAAAATATAAATACATTGGAGGTATGGTAAATAAATAAAATCTCTTTTTATACTTACTCCAAAGGTATGGTAAATAAATAAAAATACAAATAAGTATGGTAAATAAATAAAAATACAAATAAACTAGAGGTATGGTAAATAAATAAAACCTCCTTTTATATTTAGTCCATAACCCCCTTTCTATTTAAGAAGGCTCAAAAACGAGGTTTCATTTAAGTGAATCCTATGGGCCAAACACCATAATTAAAAAGAGGTATGGTACATTAATAAAAATATAAATAAACTAGAGGTATCGTAAATAAATAAAACATTTTTTTATATTTACTTCATATGTCACCTTATATTTATGAACACCCAAGTGTGTAAATAAATAAAAATATAAATAAACTATAGATATGGTAAATAAATAAAACCTCTTTCTATATTTAGTCCATAACCCTCCTTCTATTTAAGAAGGCTCGAAAAAGAGGTTTTATTTAATTGAAACCTATGGGCCAAATACCATATTTATTAAAAAATATGGTAAATTAATAAAATTATAAATAAACCAGAGGTATGGTAAATAAATAAAACATTTTTTATTTTTACTCCATAAGCCACCTTATATTTACAAACACTCAAGAAATGTGTTATATTTAGGTGAAGCCTATGGGCCAAATACTAGGGGCCAAATTATTATTAATACCATGCAAAAAAACATTATTAACCCTAATATTAGTATTAATAAAAATAAAGATGGCACATGGTATTGACACATGGTAGTCACTTGGAATTCCCCCTATTTAAAGGGGGGGGATTAAACTAGCATAGATCCATCTTTACTCTGGATCAAATATCGTGAGATGCAAACTAACATAGAGTGAAAAAATATTTGATCCCTCTCGAGGCTTGGTAGATCAAGAGTAAAAATGGATCTTGTAATTTAATGTCACTTAAACATTTTAACTTGGTTAAAATAAAAATAAAAATCAATTATTAATTTTATTAATTTTTAAAAATTACTAATAGTACTTTTTAAGCTCCAGGTTTATGATAACCCATGGTAATACCATGGTATTGATGTGAGCATAGACTATTTAAAGGGAAATTCTATCAGCTTAGGACCATCTTAATTTCTAGTCTAAGTGCTGGGAGGGACAAATAGATTTCATCACTCTAAGAGTGGTAGATGTGAAGTTAAGATGGATGTAGGTTGGTTTTTATGATAATGAAGATATTAAATAGACTTAGGAAATTATATTGTAAAAAAAATCTTAAGGTGAATGGTGTTGGCATTATGATACATGTGTTGTCCTTGATGGCAACTCACTTAGAGGTATGATACAGGTGGCAACTCAATCAGATGATAGACCATAGTATAGCAGGTCAAGAGAGAGGTATACACAGGTTAACCATGATTAATGTGTGTATACACGCGGATGAGCAGAATAGAAGACATGTATATGTACACATGCAGGTTCACAGAAGGAAATGTGCGTACATATCGGAAAACTAAGTTTTGGTCCATAGTATTTGGTCCATGGTATTTTGGTATTGGTCCATGGTATTTGGTCCGAAGTGTTGACCCCAGGGATTGGGTCCAACGTATTAGTTCTACATGGTTTTGGACCATGGTATTGAGAGAAGCCAAAACCTATATAAGGAGAAGATCATTAGGCCAAAGGATAAAGTGTGCAAGGATTGGGTATCTGATGAAGTTGTGAGATCTAGTATGCTGGTTATGGGTTTGAGATGCTTAGTTTGATCTGAATCAAGGATGCACCTATGCAGTTCATGATGGATTATGGATCAGGATCATAAGGCCTGGAATGTATTATCATTATGTTATAGACTAGATCTGAATTATTAACGCATGTTTTATTGTATGAATGTTAGGATTAATGTCTGGAATAGTTGCAAAGTTATGAATAAATATTTGCATTTCTATACGCGAGTTGGATTTGGTGAAAGTGTGTATGTACGCCGGTTTGGTTCTTCATAGTAGTGTATACATTATGAGATATGGTATTTGAAGTTGCAGTTCGATCTGGTTATTATTGCAGAGTTCTCTTGTCTATTCTATGTTCTGGTGACTGTTGGGTTTCAGTGTTTCAGTATTGGGTGATTCGAAGATTGATGATGCAGGTGTAGTTGATGAGTGTATTGCAGCGATGATTAATTTTGTGCTTCAATGTTGTTGATGGGTCTAGTATGAAAATTGGATGAAACGTGGCCTTCAAATTATGGTGTTGTGCTTCAGAAGTATCCAGTATGAAAATGAAAACATTATTGATTTGCTAATACTGATTCACCACCCCCCCTCTTAGTATTATTTCCAACAATTGGTATCAGAGCAGGTCCTTTGGTAGAAGCTTGATCGCTTGAAGGAGATCTGTAGAACAGTGGGAAAGAAAGTGCATCAAAAGAAGAAGACAGCTCAAAGGAACAATGACAGTCTGTCATTGAGTGGAAGCAAGTATCAGATCCTGAATCACCTCAGATTGAAGATGAACAAGCAAATGAAGCATCAGATAAAATCATAGATCAAAAAGAGCTACTTAGCAAAAGGGAGAGTACACTCAAAGAATAAATTATCAGTTTAAAAGCTCAGCTGGAATGTGCCTTCAAAGTTCGTCAAATGCTGCAGGAGCTGAATGAAGAACAAGAAAAGGAGATTCTCAAACTAAGGCAACAAATGGAAGAAGGAAGAAAGTCTAAAGGAATTTTGAAGAAGCAATGTCTGGAAAAGGAAGATCAACATCAGGTTGAGGTAAATATCTTGAAAGGTAAATTAGAAGAAAAGGATAAACTAATACGATTTCAAGACAGTAGTAAGACTTTGGATGATATTCTTGGTAGTCAAAGGTCACTTGCTATCAAAACTGGTCTTGGTTTTTATGAATCTGCTGAAGGTGAATCCAGCTCACAAGGTGAGGCAAGGAACTCTAATGAGAAATCTAAAATGATCAACAAGGAGATGAGAAGACAACCCCGTCAACAGCCAAGGAAAGAAATTCCTCAAAGAATATCTTTTGCTCCTAACTGTGGAAGTGTTAGACAATTATTTCCTCCGATAAATAATGTTGAATGTTATGTATGTCATAATCTTGGACATGTTGCAGCTAGATGCAAAAGTAGAATTTTTCAAGACCATCGCACAAAAACATCATCACATTCCAGGTACTTCAAGGGATATTGTTTTTCTTGTAATATGTTTGGTCACAAAGCCATTGACTATTTTAGGAGGAATATGAAACATGTAAGATGTTATGCATGCAACAAGCCTAGACATATAGCAAAGGAATGTAGGGGAAGATTGTGGACACCATACCAAAAGGAGAAAACATCATCACTGTTGAAAACATGGAAGAAAAAGGGCGTACGGCCAGAAAGATGTGGCATAGTAGACATGATAGACTCAGAGGAAGCTGAAAGTGTGGAACATTAGTGTTCTAAAGCTCATACGCAGTTTTCATGAATACAAGTTGCGTATATACACGAGTTAGACGCTGCACTGTCGCGTATATGATTTTATGAAGAAAGGAAACAATACAAAAGTTTGATATGGTTTAGTCACTGTTTGATGATGGCATGGAACAAGTTCAAGGGGAGCATATACTGCAAAAAATGCATTGTTGGCATTATGGTTAGGAGTCTTTGGTGATGATGCTTATGTGGCTAAATGATACATCTTGCTGGTTGGTCAAAAGAATGGTACTGTAGGTTACAGGTCTGGATGCTAACGATAAATGCTTATGGTGCAGATCATATAGTGTATGATAGCTGCTAATAACTGTCATGGTCTTGTTTAGGTCCTTGGTCTTTGTGAGTCATATGATGTATCTTGTTACCCCACTATGCATGGAATGGATGATGTAATGGTTCTTGTGTTTGAGTCAAAAATGGTGTATCCCCACTTTGTTTGGAGATTGATGTATGTATCTTCAGGAAGGTCATTGGCAATGTATGTATAGAGTCATGTTATGTTTTTGCAGACCTTGCATGTGCTCAGGGGGAGCATGAACAAATTGGTACATCTTGGCATGTACAAAGGGGGAGCTCAATCAGAAACTTCAGCATGTACTCAGGGGGAGCATGGACAACAGAATGTATATCAAAGAAGAGAATATCTTGGTCCGCCCTTTGCCCTTGATGTCAAAGGAGGAGAGTGACTTGGTGTGGTGGTTGCCATCAAGTCCAAAGGGGGAGATTGTTGGCATTATGATACAAGTGTTATCCTTGATGGAAACTCACTCAGAGGTATGATACAGGTGGCAACTCAATCAGATGACAGATCATAGTACATCAGGTCAAGAGAGCGGTATACGCAGGTTAACCATGATGAAAGTGCGTATACACGCAGATGAGTAGAACAAAAGACGCGTATGCGTACACATGCAGGTTCACAGAAGGAAATGTGCGTACATATCGGAAAACTAAGTTTTCGTCCATGGTATTTGGTCCATGGTATTTTGGTATTGGTCCATGGTATTTGGTTCAAAGTGTTGACCCCAGGTATTAGGTCCAAGGTATTAGTTCTACATGGTTTTGGACCATGGTATTGAGAGAAGCCTAAACCTATATAAGGAGAAGATCATTAGGCCAAAGGGTAAAGTGTGCAAGGATTGAATATCTGATGAAGTGTGAGATCTAAGATGTTGGTTATGGTTTTGAGATGCTTAGTTTGATCTTAATCAAGGATGCACCTATGCAGTTGATGATGGATGATGGATCGAGATCATAAGGCCTGGAATGTATTATCATTATGTGATAGACTAGATCTGAATTATTGACACATGTTTTATTGTATGAATGTTATGATTGATGTCTGGAACAATTGAAAAGTTATGAATAAATATTTACAAATCCATACACAGGTTGGCTTTGGTGAAAGCGTGTATGTACGCTGGTTTGGTTCTTCATAGTAGCGTATACATTATGAGATATGGTATTTGAAGTTGCAGTTGGATATAGTTATTGTTGCAGAGTTTTGTTGTCTATTCCGTGTTCTGGTGACTGTTGGTTTTCAGTGTTTTAGTATTGGGTGATTCAAATATTGATGATGTAGGTCTAGTTGATGGGTGTATTCCAGTGATGATTAATTTTGTGCTTCAATGTTGTTTATGGGTCCAGTATGAAAATTGGATGAAACGTGGCCTTCAAATTATGGTGTTGTGCTTCAAGAGTATCCAATATGAAAATGAAAAGATTTTTGATTTGTTAATACTGATTCACCCCTCCCCCCCCCTCTTAGTATTATTTCCAACAAATGGTTAAAGCTACATTTAGTCACTTCACAAAATTTTGTAAAAAATACCAATATCTCCATTAATATTGGTTTTTCTGATTTAACAAAAAAAAATTCAAAACAATGAAATCTTAACTCTTTCTGCATCACCCTCATAGAAGAGAGATAGTCGCTACCTAGATTTCCCACCATTTTTCAAACATTCTCAATATGATATCTTCATGAGAAAGTTAAGGTACTGATCTTGGATTAGTTGTTTGAAAAATATGTTGGTTTGTACAACCTTTCATCTTCTCTGCTATTCTTAGTTTGTCGTAAAGATCTGTAGGGGTTGGGTCACTACACCATATTGTCCTAAAAGGTTGAGATTGTACACCAAAAAGGAATTAATCCACATGTTACAACGCTATTAAAAATGGTTATGAATGTAGTGAATTATGCTATTAAGAAATTTAGATTGCGAGAGACATAATTAAATTTTATTATCTAAGTGAATATTTCCAAATTAAAATAATAATAAATCTACATTTATATATTTATTATATTGATTGGAAAGGCTTCTAAGAATGGTCACTTCTTTCCATTAAGATCCCCTTCAGGCCTTGGGATACCCACTACTTCATTATATTATATAGTTGGGGGCTTGCTACTTGTTAGCGTGTTGGGGGTAAACAAAACTTATGCGTTTTTTTTTTTTTTTTTTTATCTCTGCAGTTGGAGTCTATGGAATAAGAAATAAATTTTATAGCTTGGCAAAAGTGGTAGCTTGACAAAAGTGGTAGAGAAAACATTAATCTCTCCTACCATGACAAACATGGCCACTAAAACTTGCAACATTGTTTCTAGGAAGTGAAAATTATTTTTCTTTATTCCAAACATGTATGTTAGTATATACAATTTAATGAATATGTTTTATTATTATCATATATGGTTTCATACCTTAACAAAACATTCGCCAAGACTTCACAATGTTTTATTATTCAGTGAAATATTTTCCAAGATCTTACAAAATTTTATAATTCAGTGAAAGATTTTCCATGACTTTACAAGATAATATAATCGAGTGAGAGATTAACCAAAATATATATATGTATACATATTATATTAGTGATAAAATCGCCTCCCATTTCTCCTATGTATCATGGGGATTTGCCCATTTATTATACATATAAATTTAGAGTGGTTTTAAAATTTTCCCTGTCTTCCACTATATTTTGCACTACTCTGGATGTGAATTGCTTTCCTTGATCTCTTACAGTTTCTCTTGGGACACCAAAACGAGTAAAAATATCTGAAAAAAAAAATGAAACTACAACATCTTCAGTAGCAAAAGAAAGCACTTTAGATTCTACCCACTTAGTAACTTAATCAATGTGTACAAGGATATGTTTTTTTTGTTTTGAACATGGATTAATTGGTCCAATAAAATCTAAAGCCAATTTTTCAAAAGGTTCGATGAGTACCTACGGTTGTAATGTCATTTCCTCTGAAGGAACAAGTTTCCCCGTTCTTTTAAAACTACCACGCCTCTTAACACATTCCTTGGCATCCTTAAAAAAGGAAGCCCAATAACATCCTAAGAGAAGGACTTTATAAGCAATTATTTTGTTTATAAAATGACCCCCACATGATTCGTCATTGCATGATTTAAGTATGTCATGTATTTCATCTTCTCTTACACATCTTTGGATGATGAGATTTGGTCATGTCTTGTATAATTCTTCATTATCCATGAATAAGATGCACTTGATTGCATTATTCTTCTCTTTTCTCTAGGAAACAAATAGGAGGGTGATTTTCCTGAAACTAAATAATTGGCAATATTTGCAAACCAAGATGATTTAGTGGACATTGCAAAAACATATTCATCAGGAAAATTATCCTCTACAGGTATATCATTGTTATCATTTTGAATTCTATATAAAAAGTTAGCAATTGTGCTTTGTTTTCCAGATTGGTCCAGAATGGTGATATTGAATTCTTGTAACAGTAATAGCCATATTGCTACTCTGCCGTTAGTAACTAGTTTGTTCATTAAATATATAATGGAAGAATGATCTATATGAATGAAATTTTGATAGCCAGTAATGTAATGTCTAAATTTATTAATAACATGTATGACTACTAGAAACTCCTTTTTGGTTACAGTATAATTTAGCTCTGTAGGAGTTAAATTTTTCTGGTATAATAAATGGCATAATGAGTAAGGTCTTTTTGTCCTAATACAGCTCCTAAAGCTATATCTGAAGCATCAATTGATATATGAAAAGGCAATTTCCAATTAGGTCCTTTTAAGATAGGTGCTTCATAGATATTTTCTTCAAAGCTTGAAAAGCCTTCTCACAATTAGAGTTCCAACTGAATTCACAGTCCTTCATGAGTAATTTGAAGAGTGGTGATGTAATATTTGTAAATTTTTCTATGAATATTCTATAATATCGAATAAAACCAAGAAAACTCCTAACATCTTGTTGACAACTAGGGACTGATAATTTGGAAATAACTTCTACCTTAGATGAGTCTACCTTAATTCCATTTCCTGAAATATGGTGAACTAAATCAATTCCTTCATTAAACATCATAAAACACTTTTCATGACTTAATGAAGGATTTGATTCTTTACATCTTAGGAGAACGTTTTCTAAATTTTCAAGGCTTCAAAAGAATTTCCATAAACTGTGAAGTCATCCATATATACTTCCACATAATCATGAATAAGATCAAAGAAAATTCCTAGTACTTCCCTTTAGAGTGTTTTTGGAGCATTGGATAATCCAAAAGGAAGTACTCAGTAAGAATAAGTCCCCTATGGACAGGTGAATGCGGTTTTATCTTGATCTTTAGGTGCTACCTGAATCTGATTATACCCACTAAAACCATCCTAAAATGAGAAATATTTATTCCTTACTAATGTATCTAAAATTCGATCTATGAAAGGAAGTGGAAAGTGATCTTTCAAAGTCGCTTTTTTCAATTCCCTGTAATCAATGCAAACTCTCCATTTTCCATTTTTCTTAGGAACAATTACTAGGGGTGAAACCCATTGAATATCTAATATTGGATGGATGCAATTTACATTTAACAATTTTTGCAATTATTCTTTAACAATTTCTTTTAAGTTTGGTTTCATTCTTCTTTTGTGGTCGTCAAACTAGTCTAGCGTTCTCTTCAATATAGATATGATGCATGCAAGCTTTAGGATCAATTCCTTTCATATCAGTATATTCCCATTCATATGCAGAAGAGTGTTTTTGTAATATTTCCACTAGTTTCTTTTTCTGTAATTCTTCCATGTTTTCATTGATATTCAAGGTTTTTCCTAGAAAAATTTCTATTGAAGAATTTCCAAATTTTTCCATAGAATGTAAAAAAATTTGTTTAGATGATAGATATTCAATACTACATTATTCTTAAAAAGTTTGACTATCATCACAATATAAAGCGGGTTCATGATTTTCTATTGAATTTAAAATTTGATCCTCCTCATTTATATGTGTAATAGCGAAAACTAGTTGTATATCATTATCTTCATCCATCCATTCTTCATTTTCTACTTCTATCATTGTTTTTGCAGGTGGGTGCAATGTAAATTTCTTTGTCAAGCTTCCATATGAGATAAACATGTCTCTTGATCTACAACTGATAAAGTCATCAACTATAGATAGCCATGGTCTTCCTAAAATTAATGGACATCCTCCTAAATTATTCTTGGGGGTTAAAACTATGAAATCAATAGGATATTCCCAAGAATCTAAGGATACATATATATCTTCTAGCACACCATCACGTTTAATTACAAATTTGTCTTACAATTGTAACAATGTTGGTGTGTATTGAAGATTAGGAAGTTTTAATTCATCCATAGTTAGTTTGCTCATTATGTTTATGGCTACTCCTAGATCAATGAGAGTGTTTGGTATTTCAGTTCCATTGATGTGTGTTTTTACAATGGGGATTCCTTGGTCTAAATATTTATGGATTGTTGTCTTCCTCATCATAATATCTACAATTTTCCTGACTAATTCAATTCTTTATATTTCTTTTCTTTTTCTTCATGATCCTTTAGTACTTAATACATTAATTGTTTTTGCAAAAATTGGTATTCCTTTTATTGCTTGTAATAAAGGAATTTTTATACAGACATTTTTCAATTCATCTAGCATATCATAATCGTGTAATATGATTTGGTTTTCTACTCCTTTATCAATTTTCAACCTTTCAGGAAAAGGTGGTCATGAGATATATACTAAAGGTTGTTCTATAATAGGATTATTATTAGAATGTGTGGGACTCTTCTTTGTTTCAATAGTTTCTTTCTGAGGAGGAGAAATTTCTTCTTCAAAGTTATTATTATCTTTTTGAGAATTCTTTTATGTTTACTGAATAACAATAGATGGTTTTTTTCTTTCTAATACTCTATGATACCTTAATTGAACATTATTATGATCTAATGGAGTTATCATATAAGTTTAAGGATTATGGCCTTCTAAGTTGTAAATAGGTTGTGAAAGTTTTATTGTTTGGATTTGGAAGTGGCTGAATAGGTAATTGATTTGGTCTTGGTTTAAATGGAAGAGAAAGTTGTGGATTTGCATATTGAGCTTGAGCTTGAGGTAACTAGCTGGTTTGAGGGAAGTATTGTGGTGGGAAATTTGGATAAGGTAGCAGATATTGTTGATATTGAGAATATCTTCTATAAGGATTTTTCCATCCTTGATTCCAAGATTGTGGTGGTTGAGACCAAGGATACCATGGCATAGGTGGATTTCAAGTATTTTGTGAAGATTATGCAAATTGTCGAGGATTTTTCCATGGTCATTTGACAATAAAGTAAAGGGGGTCTACCTGATTTGGCATTCCTTCTTCACTAAATATAGCCTTAAGACTTGGTATAGAGGGACATTCTCTTGTATCGCGATTTTTTTCACATAAAGCATAGGTTTCTATACTTTTTAAATCTAAAGGACACTCTCTTAGAGCATGCTTCTTTCTATACCTAGGACAAAGGATGGAAAATGCAACATTTTCGGCTTTCTTATTGTTTTGTATTTTAAGGGTGTCAATTTTCTCACTGAGACTCCCTAAAATATATGCTTTAAATTTATCAAGAAAACTACCTAATTCTTCCCTACTTACTATCCTGGCTGCAGATTTATTTACTCTTAATAAGAGAGGATCCCTTGAACGTTTTCTTTTTCTTGCTTTACCTCTTGAAATATGTAGACATAGATCATCGATATCTGCAAAGGGTAACTAAGAAATATCTCCTTTTCCCATTAGATTGAGAAGATCTATCCATTCATATTTAATGGATTTGAGTAAAAGAGCTTCCAAAGTTTCCTCAACCAGATTGTTCATTTTTTCCCTTTTGATATTATAAACAAACTTCTTGATAAAGTCTTCAAGATTCTCATCTTCTTTTTGTACCATTTTGAAGACTACATATTTGATACTATGAGGCATGTAGTAATCCTTATATTTCTCTAAGAATGCATCTTTCATTTGTGCCCATGTCCTTATAGAATTTGTTTCTAGACTCATAAATCATTTTAATGTTGCATCCTTTAAGGTGGAATGGAACAATTTTAGTTTTTAAGCATCATGCAAATAGTCATATGGCCTACACAATACTTCAAATTCAAAGAGAAATGTCTCTGGGTCTTCACTTCTTATTCCATGAAAATTAGGGAGAAGAGAGGGTGAGATATTCTTCTTTGTTAATGTTGTATCCTCATTAAGGATAGGGAATCCAAAAGGTTCTAGATCTCCCCTATTTCCTCTACCTCTACCACCCCCTCTTCCACCTCCTCTATTTCCTCCTCCTCCTCCTCCTGCAATCCTATGTTGTTCACCATTGACATTGTGTACTTCTCCTTATCTTTCTTTAGCCATGATGGATTATTTAGAAGAGATATATTGTTCTTCAACAGGGTTATCTAGTTTCCCTTCTAGTTCTTTTGGTTCCTCTATCAATGGTTTGAAGTAGATTTCTTCTTCTTCTTCTTCATAAGGAACTTCTAACTCTTGAGCTAGAATTTGTTCTCCTCTTGAAGATAGAAAAATTATTCCAGTTGCTGGAAATGTAGGATTTTCTTCTATTACAACCTTTGTTGATGAGGTTGGTGATCCTTGAGATTGGATTTCGGATCTTAAGACTTTAGGAAGTCTATATTGGCGTGCTATGGATGGAATTTTTGGGTGGTGTTGCACTACGAGGTCATGGTGGAGTGAGTGATGATGTAGGAATTAAAATTCTTCATCTAACTACAAACCTATATCTAGAATCTCTTTCCCTATGCATGTCATGTTTTTATTTGATTTTTTTTTAAGGCTTCTATTTACACTTCCCTGGCAATGGCTCCAAAATGTTTGGTCAATTTAATGTTCTTAAATTGTAAGCATAAATTATCGAGCGAAGTTGGTAAACTTGTGAAGTGCAGGTGCACTATATATGCTAGAAGCCTATTCTTTCATTTAATAAGATGATGGTTATGTTTGTTTTGAGATTTTCGTTGTTTATCTAGATTTTCATTAGAGTTAGATTCCTACAATATTTGAAAGTTAATCTATTGTTAGACTAAATGAGAGTTAAGACATTGTTGGATTGAATGAGACTTAAGCTATTGTTAGATTGAATGAGAGTTAAGCTATTGTTAGATCAATCTATCAAATTGTATCTAATTGATTATTATCTAAAATGGCCTTACGTTATACATCCTAAATTTATGAATCTATATAAACACTTTTCTGCTATGAAAACAGAGTATTAAAACCCAAAATCTTGTTCTATGAAATATATACAATTTTGAGTTTAAAAAGCATGAAGGGAGTTATTAATTACAAATCGTAGAATGATTTAAGTTCTAACTTTGAAAAGTATGAAGAGGCTGAATGTAATGAAGTGAAAAAGCATTGAAGGACTAGACTATGTGAAATATTGTAACTATAAATGAAATGCGAAATAATAACGAGATAACTTAGTTTATGCGAAATAACAAAAAACATTGAAGTAAATTAAGCTATAATGTAATGATAATAGAAAGAAATTGAACGAAAGCAATTACAAATAAATTAAATAAACATAAACTAAAACCTTGATTGTCTGTAGGGGTCCTCCGCATCCAGTAGGTATGATTCACAATCACATACACATCTAATCAACAAAGTAACTTCAAATTAATGCAAAAGCGAAGGTCTGGTTCACAATTTCTTTAGCAACTAACTTAATAGTTCCTCCTTGTTATTGTTTATAGAGAATACATATTTATATATAATGCATGCTCAATATGTTGAGACTTTCATGCCTACAGATATAATGTTTAATTCTTATTCAAATATGAAACTTAAAATAGTAAAATCGTTATTCATTGATTTTCTATTTGGAAAGAAAATTGAGAAAATGTGGTGTGTCTGGACTCCTTGCTGCTATGTGTTGACTTGTATCTTTGATCATGCTACTAAACAATTCTTTTGATGAACTAGCTTGAGCGAATAGGAGGAGATCCATGGGGGGATCAATCCACAACTACCCATATGCTTAGTTGTTTCATTAGCACACCAGAACCCTGTGAACAATGGAGGTTGTTGCAGATTTACAAATGGTTGTACAATCATGTTAATTGTGTAGCCAATGCACTCTTTAATATAACAATAACGAAAATTAACGCATATGAGAAATAAAACATGTAAGATTTATTGCCTTATCAAAATCTATGATTTATTGCCTTTATTGAATTGATAATGATGATGAAGAAGAGGAAAATGGTGGAAAAAGGGTGTCAAAACAAAATAGTTATGGAACACTACAATGTTAAGCCTAGAATATTCTCAGAAGGGGATTTGGTTCTCTTATATGACATGGAGGTTGAGAAGTTAGGTCGTGGAAAGTTCCAACCTATGTGTTTGGGCCCATATGTTTTCAAGTGAATCCTTGCAAAATGGGCTTATGAGTTAGGAGATCTCGGTGGAGTTCCATTGGCACAACTTAGAAATGGGTTGTATCTCAAAAAATACTATGATTGATCCCACACATGGTACACTGTGAACAAACTATCTATAGGTGTGTGAGTGTGTTTGCAGTGTATTTTCCAAAGTTCCCCTAGTTTCTATTGATTTTGTTTACTTTTGGATTTCAGATGTCAACCTCGCTCAAACTGTATATTGGTTATGCCAATGGTGCTAGCTATAGTACTTGAAACCTATCCTCCGCATTGTGGGATATCCTTGCTCGAAATACTGAGCTAGTAAGTATGCAAGGGATTTTCATTGGTCACTCAAAAAACAATATCATTGAGTATAGCACAGTGGTTGAGCTACTTTTTTATGCTATTTCACATGGTATCTGTCATATAGTCATCAAGCTTGACTCACAACATGTAGTACTACAACTCATGAACATCTACTTAGTGAGAAATCCTACCATACTTCGCATGGTTTTGAGAGTGTATCTTCTGGAAATACATTTTGATCTCAACAATATGAACATATTTCTAGAAATCTGAACACATTAGCGAATGCACTAGCTAATTTTGTTTTAGATCGACATTTGCAAAGAATGTAAATAACTTTCAATTCACATCACATCATATTGAAAGAATAATAATAACTAGGAAAGACTAAATG
Source organism: Pinus taeda (assembly GCA_000404065.3). NCBI lineage: Eukaryota > Viridiplantae > Streptophyta > Pinopsida > Pinales > Pinaceae > Pinus > Pinus taeda. Next base: position 126,210 of record APFE031751718.1, read on the forward strand.
AATATATCTATATATATATAAAGTTTGATTTTACAAAATGTGTGCCCTGAGACACATATGGACACATCGGCCATATAACAACTACATGCAAAACATCTAAGTAGACAAATCAGTGGTGCTCATGGTAAAACAACATTGCACAAGCTATCTTGCGCAGTAATCAACCAATATGACTAGACACCCTGATTGTGTGTCTCTAAGGTGGCAAGGGAATCTGATTGACCATGGTTTCATTAATCCCATGTCTCGGTCCTTCCATGTGCTGCTCTAGCTCTGATAGGATTTATGCTACATCTGGATCTTGTATCGCATCCCATCTTATTGCAGCAACCTATACTAGTCTCACTGCCTCCTCCTTTGGTTGTCTCTCTATATGACAAAGATATGTATCACCCATTGGTCGAATAGGTCCAACATATGAATGAAATCATCAAATAGTTTAGTCTCGTGAACATCAAAAACCACAAAAAAGTTGTAAAACTTTCAAAAACTTAATGGTCGAAGTATCTTACCTGAAGTATCCCATTGCTCACCCTCAAGCAAGTTAAGCTCGAGATCATTCAAAAATCCATCCCTATGTAAGGATAATGATCAATGATGATGAACTTCCTATGTAGCCACCCAAATAAGGCTAGTAAAAATTTGATCATTGATGGGCTTGCATGTTGGCTGATATGGTCTATCCACGTCTTCATCCATGGGGTACTCAGATCGATGGGCTTAAGTACAATCTCCTGAGGCTATAATAGTCACACTCGTTCTAAAGCAAAACAGACTAATATTGCTCCATAACCAAAGTTCTTCAACTTCCTCTCCTTTGCTTTAGTAAGTTTTTTTCAAATTGACCAAGGCACCCTCACTCCAATTGAATATTGTCCTCTCTAGACACTTTATCCTATACTGCATGTAAGGTTTTCTTGCTACATGTAGTGTTGAGTTTCTTGCGAATTTCACAATGATGAACAAGATCATTCTCAGAGATAATTGGGTTACATCATTTATGTTGATCTTCCCATCTCTAATAGGAAGAGCTTGAGGTCTATAATAGGTAGAAATATAGTCTTTGAACGTCTCACCACCACTTCTTCCACCTAGAAGAGAGACGAGGGAACATCGCTTTGACAATCCTGTCAGAAAGTAAATATCTTGTACCTATATCTCAAGAATTTTATCCTCAAACCTGAATGCCTATGCTTGAATGTCCCATGAATAGATAAGGTATTTTAACAACTCCATTTGTTGCCTCATACTGGGAAGCCAAAGGAATTTCAATAACCCAAAATTTTTAGCACTTGGATGGTGACAGTGTCATTCTATGCATTCAAATATTGTTCCTCGTGTTCTTTTTCTCGCCACATGAATGTCATTTTTGTGCTAATGGGTACCTGAAATATCAACAAGGGATACATTAGGCCCTTTCCCATGCAAAAAGCTTGAAAATTTTGAGGCAAAACTGAGAAACAACTTAGGAAAATGAGCCCAATGCACCCCAGCAATGTCTATCAAAGCATTGCACACATGCCTATATTGTTTCCCTACCTATGTGCAATGGATTTTTCGACATGCATGGGGGGGGTGGGGTGCGTTGGTCCTAGGGCATTTTGTATGAACCCTAAGGACTTGAAAACCTTGAAAATATTGCATGAAATCACAAAAATGGACCACAGAAAGATAAAGAAAGGTGTCAGTGCCTACCTGGAAGTGAAGACACTTGAAATGGTTCCATGCATTATCCAAAATAAACAATAGAATATCGAGGGAAAAAAGGCACCAAATACTCCCTTTTGAGGGTAAAATGTGACATGGCAAAAATGAAAAGTCATTTTCTCATTATTTTGTTCATTTTAAGTGTTTTGACCTAGATATGCTTCATGTTTAATATGAAACATGTATGTTTAATCCTTCTTGTGGTGTTTTGAGCAGGTTGATAGTTGTTAGCAAGTTTTCATTATGTTTTGAACATGTTATTTTGACCATAGAGTATACTTTTATCTCTTTTTAGGGCTCTTTAAACCTATGAAAAAGGAATGCTCTTGGAGTCCTCTTTCATCTCTTTTCAGACTCCCAAAATATGAAAATATCGTCAAGCACTTGTATTTTAAAACTCGTAAAAGTAAATTAAAATACATCTACTCAGTGTAAGTTTAACCCTTTTCCAGACTAAGATATACTAGCTACGAAAAAGGAATGCCTTAGTCGAACATGGCTAAGAGGTTCTCTTGGGTATTGTTTTCTACCTTTTCGGACCTAAGGGACTACTTATGAATAGGGACATCAAGATTTTTCTTTCATTAGGATAATTTTAAGGTATAAAATGGGCCTCCTAAGGAAATTATAAAATAATAGTCGAAATAATAAAATAAAATTAGATTACATCATCAAATTTCAGAGGGAAAAAAAGAAAAACATGTTTTTTCAACTCGTATTTTCAACTTATCTCCTTATGGGTTTACTCAAATTTAGAGAGGAAATACTCCTTGGATGCAAAATTTGATTCCTTATCCAAGGAATACCCATGTTGCATACTTTTGATGGACCCCGCTACACGAAAAATGAGAAATACCTAAAAAAGTGTGATTGCAATCACACTTTTTCATGTATTTCTCATTTTTCGTGTAGTGGGGTCCATTGAAAGTATGCAACATGGGTACTCATTGGATGAGGAATTAAATTTTGCATCCAACGAGTAATCTCACTCAAAATTTGAGTAAAACCTTAGCAAGGTAAGTTGAAAATACGAGTTGAAAAAGTAGTTTTATTATTTATTATTTTTAATCTTTTTACTTTTTTACTCCAAAAATGGTGAATCATCCCCATGGTTGACATCATCATATTGAATTATATTGGTTCTTATAAAGTGTATTTTTGTTGTAAATTTTTCTGAGGAGGCCCATTTTAGACCTCAAAATTCCCTTAATGTTTTCCTCTTTTACAAACTTTCTAAACATGAAAAAGATTTCGAGTTTTACCTTTAGTGGACTCGTTAAAACATAAAACAGTGATGAACTTGTCAAACGTGACAAGGTAGAACAACTCCTTCTCAGGTTCTATTAAATATGCTTAGAGGGATTCATTTGAAGGATGAAATTATAGATCAATTATATTTTTTCCTCTTCAAGCTTGTTAAAAAAATAAAGGGGTATTGACCAATATGGTTGGGAAAATTGGGAAAAACAAGGGATTCCATTTTTCTAATGGCAGTGAGTCACACTGTTAGGTCCTGATTCCCCCATTAATATTGTCATTGTATCCCTTATTGTTATTGTTGTACCCCTATTGTCCCCATATTTTTATTATTGTGCCCCATAGAAGCCCACTATTGTTATTATTGTGCCCTTATATTATTATTATTATGTCGGCTTTGATTATATTGCGACCCCTTAGACTTCTATATATAGAAAGGAGGTTTTTTCATTCGTATCATCCAAGAATTGTTCATTTGTCTAATGTAAATGAGGTTTCCCCTTTGAAGTCGTTGATCTATCGTTTTGTGAGCTAGTCTCTTAACATTTGGTATCAGAGCTTTGGATTCTAAGGTTTCACTGCTCCAAACAGGTCATTATGGATGTTTCGCTATAACATTTTCTATATGAAGTTTCAAAAGCTAAAAAAAAACCCCATTTGAGCCAAAATCATTCTGAACTTCGAGTCTGAATTTCAGATCTTGTAGCACTATATATTCAGAGATATGATCTGAGGATGTTATAATTTTCGCAGACTCCCGAATTACATTCCAAACAAGTGACCTTGGGAAAATTGTCCTAACTTTTTCTCTCAGCATCAGATTGAAATTTGGTAAGAAGTTACAGAAAGATAACGAACTGTAGTTTTATGTGTATCATGTCTACATCTAAATCACAAAACAGTGACACGTGACATGTTGTACAAGTTAGCCCTACTGAACAATTATATAATCAGGTCATCTTGGGATATTGGGCATAACGCTTTCTTGGAGAATCCAATTTTGATCACACTTGTGGCATTAGGAAGAAATTATAGACCTTGGAGATCCACCATTACAAATATACAATAGATTCAATATCGATATTCTACAAAGAGAAAAAAAGTTGTGTAGTGTTTTTAAATTTTGCATAAGTTTGGGTTGAAAAATTAGTTTGAAGTTCAAAGGGAATAGTGAAGCATAATTATAATTAATTGATGCCCCGAAGAAAGAAAATGGAAAGACCTAGTAAGCAACCTAAAAACTCTAGCATGACTCATGAAGAAGGGGAATAAATGCAACATGATATATCAAAATTACGAGACCAACTGCAACAAATTTCACTCTCACAAAAGGTATCAGAAGATAACATTGATGGTTTAAAGAAAGGCATGGAAGCTAAGATGAATGTCGTGGAAGTGAAGATGAATGGTGTGAAAGCTAAGATGGATGGCATGGAAGCTAAGATAAATGGCATGGACGCTAAGATGGATGGTATAGAAGAAAAACTGAAAGGCAACATGGAAGATTTGAAGATAAATTTGACTATGTTGCTACAAGAAATTCTTACTAATGGTGAAAGGGTAGTAAAGGAAATTCATGATGAGAAAAAAAGAAATGTTAATTATGATTTCATAGACTCTAACGCTGGATTAAACACCCACCATGTTCCAAAGATCGATATGAGGAATTTTGATGGCAAGGATCCTGTAAGATGGATACTACAGATGGAGCAATATTTCGATCTCCATAATGTGAAAAACACAAAAAAGATATGCATTGAAACTTTATATTTGGAACTAAATCAGTTTGTGTGGTATCGATGGCTTTTTTGTCATAAACAAGATGTCACTTGGGCAATTTTTATAGAATAAATGATAGCACATTATGAGGATACAAAAAGAAACACTTTTTTTAGCCAATTGATAAACCTCAATCAAAATGGTTCAATGATGGAGCACATTGAGAACTTCCAAAAATTGAGTATAAGGGTAAAAAATATTCCAAAGGAGTATAGGATTGATGTGTTCATAGGGACTTTAAAGGATAGAATCCAACATGAGGTTCACCTTTGGGAACCTGAGTCATTGGAGAAGGCACTCAGGTTGGAAAGAAAAATGCAAAGAAAAATTGTGGCAACAAGGAAGCCTACCACTGACAACTATAAGGATGGAAGTGTTGTTTCCCCTAACCTTCCACAACCTACAAGGTTGAAACCCCAACAATTGGAAGAAAAAAGAGAAAAGTGGCTTTTTTACAATTGTGATAGAAAATACACTAAAGATCATAAGTGTGCTGAGAAGAAATTATTTTACATAGGTTGTGAAGAGGAGGAAGAAAAGGAACAAGAAAAATCAAAACAAGAGGATATACACCAGGAAAAAACCCTAGAGAAAGAAGAAATGAATCCAACTATATCTTGTAATGCATTGGTTAGAATTACCACTCCTCAAACTATCAAGATAGAATGACATATGAAGAAGAAAAAGGTAATAGTGTTGATTGATTCGGGAAGTACCCATAATTTTATTCATTATAAGATAGCCAAGGAATTGAATTTCTTCCTATAACTAGCACCAGAGTGTCAAGTGATGGTTACACATAGAGGAACCATAAATTTCTCTAGGAAGTGCCATAATATCAAGCTATCCATAGGATAATATGTATTGAATAGCCCAATGCTTTCCATTCCAATGGCTACATCCTTAGGTATAATAGATTTTAATTTTCAAGAATTTTTCATGAAATTTTATTCAGAAGGAAATGAAGTTGAATTAAGAGGTATCTCAGGGTAACCAGGAAAGATAATCAACTCGAATGGAATGACAAATATTCTAAAGAAAGAACAACGTTGCATCATTACACAATTATATTCGTTAGAGGTTCCCACGTCGAAATCATCTATTTCTCCAAGGCTCCAAAAAGTATTGGACAATCATTCCAAGCTATTTGAGACTCCAAAAGGTCTCCCACCTATACATGATCATGATCATGCTATTCATTTGAGTCCAGGAAGTGTTGCTCTAAACATCATGCCTTACATATATCCCTATGCCCAAAAGACCGCAATTGAACGTATGGTTGCAAAAATGGTAGAGGTTGGTATAATTCAACCTATTCAAAGTTATTTCTCTGATCCAATAGTATTGGTGCACAAGAAGGATGGATCATGGCATATGCATTTGGATTATAACGAGCTCAACAAGCTGACTATTAAAGATAAATTTCCCATTCCTACCATTGATGAATTATTGGATGAATTTTGTGGATCAATTTACTTCACTAAGTTTGATATTCATTCGGGATATCATCAAATTAGAATGAAGACTGAAGACATTATGAAAACAACATTTAGAACTCATGAGGGTCATTATGAATTTGTGGTCATGCCTTTTGGCCTTACCAATGCACCTTCAACATTTCAAGGTTTGATGAATTCAATTTTCAAACCATTCCTTAGAAAATTTGTGTTAGTATTTTTTGATGATATACTAATCTACAACAAGTCTTGGAAGGATCATGTTGAACATGTTGACAGGGTGCTACAACTATTGGAGGAGAAAATTATATGCAAAAAGATCCAAATGTTTCTTTGGAGTACAAGAGGGGGAATATTCGGGTCATATTGTATCTCATGAAGGAGTTAAGGTAGACCCTAGAAAAATTAAAGCCATTAAGCAATGGAGAATCCCCACATCCATTAAGCATCTGTGAGGATTTCTCAAGTTGAGAGGGTATTATCGCAAGTTTGTTAAGAATTATGGGAGAATAACAGCACCTCTAACAACATTATTGAAGAAAGATGC
>APFE031751718.1:138753-173046 GCA_000404065.3 Pinus taeda
CAATGGATTTTATCACAGGTTTACCCAAGTCTAAGGGAAAGAGTGTCATCATGGTGGTAGTTGACAAACTTACCAAGTATGCACACTTTTGTGCATTATCACATCCATTTAAAGCCAGTACAGTTTCTAGTGCATTTATGAAACAATTCAAAAGCTACATGGAAACCCAAAGATTATTGTAAGTGACAGAGATCCCATTTTCACTGGAAATTTTTGGACATAATTATTTTCTTGTCTTGGTACTCAGTTAGCTCATAGCTCATCTTATCATCCTCAATCTGATGGGCAAACTGAGATAGTAAACAAATGTTTGGAAGGATATCTTCGTTGCTTTGTATCTGATAAATAGACACAATGGGTCAAATGGTTGCCTCTGGCTGAATGGTGGTATAACACTTCCTTCCATACAGCAACAAAAATAACCCCATTTATGGCACTTTATGGGTATCAACCACCATCCATCACATCATATTTAAGAGAAAATTCTAAGGTTCAGGCAGTGGAACATCACATCGAACATCAACAACAAGTCCTCCAAATCTTAAAGGATAAGCTCGTGTTGGCACAGAATAGAATGAAACAACAGGCAGATCAACATCGCAGCGAAAGAAGTTTTGATGTAGGTGATTGGGTATTTCTACGACTACAACCATATAAGCAAATGTCCCTTAAGAAAGCTAAGAAGGATAATAAATTATCACAAAAGTATTATGGTCCGTACAAGGTGTTGCAAAAGATTGGTACTATGGCATACAAATTGGAGCTTCCTGCAGCTTCTCGATTGCACCCAGTTTTCCATGTTTCATGTTTAAATAAGGTTATAAGCGAAAATCTCCTAGTTCAAACAATATTGCTAGAACTTGACGAGGAAGGAAAAATTATATTGGAACCAGAAGCAGTCATAGAAACAAGATCTCGACAGCTACGAAATCGATCAATTTCAGAGTATCTTATCAAGTGGAAGAACTTATCTGTGGAAGATTCAACATGGGAGGATGAGAATTTTATACAGAAGTATCCAGAACTACTCAAGCATTGAGGACAACACTTTTTTTGAAGGAGAAGGGCATGTCGGGTCCCTATAATACTAGTGATTACCCCATTACTATGGTAGTTGTACCCCTTATTAATATTGTTGTGCCCCTATTGCCCCCATATTGTTATTATTGTGCCCCATAGAATCCCTCTATTGTTATTTTTGTGGCTTTATATTATTACTGTTAGGTCGGCTGGGTTATATTGTGACTCCTCAGACTCCTATATATAGAAAGGAGGTTTTGTCATTTATATCATCCAAGAATTGTTCATTTATGTAATGTAAAGGAGGTTTCCCCGTTGAAGAGGCTGAATTCTAAGGCGTTGATCTATCTCTTCTATCTTTTCTTGAGTTGGTTTCATAACAGATCATGATAGTCTTAAATACTTTTTAGAAAAAAAATTGTCTTTAGAAGAGCAGCAAAAATGGGTCACAAAGATGTTTGGTTATGACTTTGAAATCATCTACAGGAAGGGGAAGCAAAATGTTGTGGCAGATGCACTCTCAAGAAAGGATGAGGATATGGAAGCATTGCTTTGTCCCATTTCTAATGTCCAACTAGATTGGATGAAGCAAGGGATGAATGGAAGAATGACGAAGAAGTGTGGCACTGATTCAAAAGATACAACAAGATCCTATTACATCTGATACATTTCGCTGGAAAAATGATTCGTTATGATACAAAGATCACTTATCCCTATGTCAGAATTACCAACTCAAACAAAAGATTCTTATGTATTTGCACACCTCTACCTTAGGAGGGCACTCAGGATTTTTAGAAAATTACCAAAGGATTAAGAAGGAATTTTTTTGGGATGGCCTTAAATTTGATATTCAAAAGTTTGTGGTGGAATGTTTGTTTTTCCAGCAAAATAAATTTGAAACAATTAAGACTCTGATTCTATTACAACCTTTATCCATTCCAAGTCAATGTTGGGAGGAGGTTTCAATGGATTTTATCATAGGTTTACCTAAGTCTGAAGGAAAGAGTGTCATCATGGTGGTAAAGCATGAACACTTTTGTGCATTATCTCATACATTTAAAGCCAATACAGTTTCTACTACATTTATGGAAACAATTCAAAAGCTACATGGAAACCCAAAAATTATTGTGAGCAATAGAGATCCCATTTTCACTGGAAATTTTTGGACATAATTATTTTCTTGTCTTGGTACTCAGTTAGCTCATAGCTCATCTTATAATATGTTGGTTTATTGGGCCCTGACCTAGGTTCGGAAGAGTTATTAGCCAAACAAATTCCACAGCTACTAGCCCTTTCGGCAATAGCCCACAAAGCATGGACTAAGGTCTCACTCGAGGTAGTAGGGGAGGGTGCTGGAACTAGGTTTCCACACCCTTGGGATGTCTTGATGTGGTTTGGAGGGGGTTGAAAACCTTTATGTGGCCTCGCACCACTTCTGTACTACTATCAGACTACAGGTGTACTTTCTTATTAAGGAAATTATTATAGATCTGATCTTCTTGTTATAGTCTTTAAGCAAACATTTAACAATAAAACCCAGTGCACGCAATTATAATGAGATATAACATATGCATAAACCAGAACGCAATAGATCTGCAATATTTTAGAAAACAACTTCTCTTTATTAATATCTTTGGTCACTACAACCAGATCCGTCCTGCACACTCAGCTCCAAGGGTCCGCACACACAACTGCAGACTCTACAAAGCCTTTGCGCACACAGCTATAGAGCCTCTATCTACCTACCAACCCCCTTGACTCGAACTTACAGACGCAGAGAATATTGCCTTCACAAACCCATAACCATGAAGATCCAACGCAAAAACTTAACTCCAAAAACTGACTTCTACCCTTAGAGCCTCACTCTATTTATACACTCCCATGGTCCGCAAACCATGGGTAGGCCGACTCACTTCCTATTAGTTTACATTATTCTTGGGTAGACAACACTTTGACTTGACTGATTACAATTCACGCTTTCACACTTCGCGAAGTCTTTACCATAATTTCACCCAAAATTGTGGTCTTTGAGCCCCAAAATTGTTACGTGGGCCCTCTGCTACCCAACAGGCCCCCAACACAATCAATGTGACTCGTCCCAAGTCACTCATTTGGTGCAAAAATCTTCGTGCAGAGGTCCTTCAGCAAATTCTGGACTTCGCTTACCCTCGCAACAAAATATTCCACCACCTGCTTTATCCATTATATGTGAGCCACTGATGCATAATCATCAAATTTCGTTGCTTGCCTGAGTTCCAATGTTGCCTGCATGTATGCTAACTTTCCCTCAATGTTCGTGGAGACCGTGAAGGCTTCATTAAGCCAAGGCTAGATGTGTTCCTTAAGTACTGCCTCCTTCTGCTAAGTGGCGTCAACTTGTGCCTTGAGGCCCTAGGCCTCCCTCATTTTAGCTAGTCGTTGTGTTATGGTGACTATTTGCATAGTCCCCTGGACTTTGTCATAAGCCTACTGTAACTCTCGTGCTTCAGCTTCCACCTGCTGTAGTTTTGGGTCATCTTGTAGGGATGTGAGCATAAAGAGGGACTAATCCAACAATCCTGAGCAATCTTGGACCACGCACTTTATGACTTCCAATCCTTCTTGAATTTCGTTGCATCGTTGTTAGCAAAATTTTGCAGGTGTGGGTGGTTGCGCCTGCAGCTGTAGCTCCACACTCTGCAAATTTAATTCCCACTGAGCTTTTGCAGCCTCTTCCTAGGCCATACAAAATCCTATCGCCATGTGATGGATCTTATCAGTTATTGGAAGTTCTGCTGGGACAGCCAACTCTGGTACCTTGCTACAAGCCTCTGCTACATCCTGTTCCACTTCCTAGTTGCGGAAAACCAAGTCATCACACTGTAAGATAACCTGCTCCAGATTTTCCTTATGCTCCATTAATATTTGGAGGGCCTGGCCTTCCCTAGCACGCAACTCAGCGATTACCCCATCCTACAGTTGGCAAAGGGTTTCACGAGGCAAAGCAGTCAAATTCAACTCCCAACTTCACATGTCCCCCTAGGCTTCAGCTAGGACAGCACCTACTGGTAACACTGAAGTGTTCATTGTGTGACTATGCATTGTCTGATCAACTGCAGTTATATCATCTCTGAGGTTTGGTAACATCCCTCCTGAGGGTCACACCTATAATGCTTGCAGCTACACTCTGAGCTCCCCCAACATAGTTGTTTGCTCCATCATCATCTCTTCTAATGCACCCGCAACGACATTGCATGTTGGTTCGTTGCTGTCAAGAAATTCTTGCTCTAAGGTCTTTGTTGTTTTTGACTTCTTGCGTGCATGCGGCGATTCCTTATTGTGCAGCCTTTTTCCTTGGGGTGAGTTTGTGGTAAAGTGTGTGCGCTCCTGTGTCTTTGATTCCTTCTGCATGTATTCTTCCAAGGACATTCCTGATCCTCGGTGGTTTTTTTGACAAGTACTTCCTGGGTCGCCTCTTGCAGCGAAGCGACTTTTTGTCCCTAACATGTCTTTTCTGCCAGTGTAGTGAGTCGCAGTTGGATTTCCTTCTTTCACTACTGTGCTTCCATCCTTTCTAATGTGTCCATGTCCGACGCGTGTCAATCCTAAGGCCATGCTGCCAATACCTCATAAATTGCCTCGTCTATGGCAATGAATGAGAGCTTGACCCATGTTTGCTTTGGATCCTTCCGCACCTGAATATATAGGTTGTGCATGTCTGCTTTGAACTCAGCCATGCTTAACAACCCGTTGTAGACTGTTGGAGACATTTGCAGTCTGTGAGTGATCCATGTTCGGATACTCACTTCCATGAATATCCAAAATACCTTGATCTCCCACACCTTTGTGACATCCTTCGTAGCCCAGAGCGAAGTAAACTTCACTGCTTCAAGTAGGGTGTGCTCAATGCTGGGAAACTGGCTACCCTGTGGCAATTCACCTACAACCAGAAGGATTGGTAGTAGCAACCATGCATAATGGAAACTCTTACCTTTTTCCTATGCTTCCTTACAATTTGTCAGAAATTCGTCACATAAGAACTGCACCCAGTTGAACTGGACTCCTTCTACACACTACTCTGCAAGCGCAATAACAAGGGCTAGCACCTCATCTACGTGGCATTTTCTCATGAGTTTACTAGCTAGTAGCTGGGTGGCAACTCACACCCCTCGATTGTTGATGCTTGCTATTACATACCCACAGTTTCCTTTCTCCAACTTATATTTAGCCTTCATTGTCTCTACAAGACCTACATCGCTACTTGTTTCGGCTATGTCTATGGGATCATTCCCTTTAATCGGCAAGGTGAGTAATCCATTGTACTAAATCAATTGTGATCGGAATCAACTCTTCCAACCAAAGATACTCATCATGTACTAGACAAAGTAACTATCAAATCACAAAAATGGTGATGGTCGCACGGTGATAGTGGGGCATCCACCTTAGATGAAGTAAGCCTACCTTTTCCATGCCCAGTAACCATTTCCGCAGTCAAGGAAAATTTTAAGAACCACCATAAATTTATATGTATAATAAATGGGTGAATCTCCATGATACATAGGAAAAATGGGAGGCGATTTTATCACTAATATAATATGTATATATATATATATATATATATATATATATATATAATATATATATAATATATATATATATATATATATATATATATATTCTAAGTAAAAGTAATCTATTAATATGTATAGAAAGATACAAAGAGGACAAAGCCTCAACCAAGGTATCGAAGTGTATCAACAAAATCTGGACTGCCTCAACATTGGGGAGACCAGTCTGGTGAGAGAAGAAACCTCAAATATGGCATCACGTCTCAAGTCCAGACCCCACAAAAGAAACAGTAAGATGGTTCCTTGATGATTAGTCCAAATAGGAACCAGAACCCAAGCAACATGAGAAAAAAGGACTAGATAATGAACACCTGGGCATCCACAACTTGTCGATACGATGTTGCAATGCGATCTGATCCGCGTCATCGCATCACATCGCACCATCGCACATCGCAAAATCGCATCGCACATCACACCACATCGCACATATGAAGGTGTGAAGGCTCTGCCCCTTGGTTTCTACCGATGCGATATTGTGATGCGATCTGATCGCAATCGCATCTCGCTATATGATAAGGCCTTGCCCTTTGGTCTCCCCATTTTGCGATCCACCAATATTGTGATGCGATCTAATCGCAATCACTTATTGCTGTTAATTACCAACTGCATCTGAGGGCTAAGCACCTGCATCCTAGAGGGCAGCATCCTTTTGGACCAGAAGTTTGCATTCCTGTTCATGATCATGATTCAGGATTATGTCTAGAGTTCCTGTGATTAGAGTGTGCTCAGATTCCACACCCAAATTGGCCAGAAGGTCTGCGACCTTATTGCCTTCCCTCTTAACATGATTTAAGATGATTGCTCGATTGTTGTGAAGTGAATGTTCTATGGCCTCCAATCTTGCTTCGAGTCTCCAACTATTGGCAATTTTCCTAGCATGAGCCCCGTTTAGGAGTTGTTTGGCCATGTTGATGAGGATTAGGGAATCACCTTCGATTTCTAGGGGATGAAAGTTATGTTTCCAGGATAGGAGGAGTCCTTGCCAGAGACCCTCCAATTCAGCCGAGTTGTTGGTGTCCCATCCTATGTTTCCAAAGTAAATAAGGAGTGGTGAGCCTTCATTATTTCTGAAAATTCCACTGAATCCTGCTTTTCCAGTGTTGCCCTTTGATGCTCCATCAAAGTTGAGCTTGAAAGTGTGCTTTGGAGGGGAGGTCCAAGAATCCTTTTTTGCGTTGATGCTCTTTGAGGGGGCTTGATTATGAGTTCCCTATGGGAAATGCATGTTCCAATTAGCCCAGATGGCCTTCTCATTTGCAAGAGTGGGAAAGTCATCCGGCAACCAACTGTGAAGCGCCAAGGTCTCTTTGAGATTCAGACAGAAGTTGCTCCAGATTATCTTTAGCGGAGTACTTTGATCTTTGAATATGCGCTTGTTCCTTTCTTTCCAAATGCACTAGAGGAGGAGCCCAGAAATCAATTTCCATAATTGATTGAGAAATTCACTCTTGTAGGGGTTCTATTGCCATTGGCAAATGGAGTTGGTGATATCGTCAGACACTCTGCATCTTCTTTGACATCGAAAGCTAGCTTTCTCCCACAGATGGTTGGCTAGGGTGCAAGAATCCAGAAGGTGTTGAAGTGTTTCCTCCTGAGAGTTGCAATTGACACAGATTGAGGGTCCATGATAGTTTCTTCACCTAAGTTTGTCCCAAGTGAGGATTTTCTGGTGCCCAACTAACCAGAGGAAGAGTGAGACTTTGGGTTGGGTGCCTGGTGACCATGTTCTACCCCAGATGGGATCGAGGGGCGAGGGATCTGTACAAATGATTTTATAAGCCTCTGTTGTGGAGAAGGTTCCTCTAGGTAGGTAACCCCATCATATAATGTCCCTGCCTTCGAAGTATCTGATTCGTCGATTCTGGAGCTCCCTTTCCAGGTCCCTCAGAGTTTGGTGATCCTCGTTCCTGATTATCCTGTCACTTTGCTACCATTGTCTGTACCCTTGATCTATCTCCTGAGTCCAATACTGCCAGACCTCCTCCTGATGTTTCTCATCCTCGGAGTGGCATGGAGGCTGGCGAAGAATGCCATTGAGCTTTGGCATTTGGTTCCACGCATCCATCCAAAACCAAGTTGTTCTGCCATTTCTTACTTCCCAAAAACTATGTTGTTGGATCAACAAGAAGTGTTGTTTGGCTGCATTCCAAGTGAGTGAACCTTTTACATTAGGAGTGAATCTGATGAGCTCCTCTTGAGGCCTGTGATTGGCATATTTGCCACCAGATTTTTGCACACATGACGGCGTTGTTGCGACTGGGATCTCTCAGACCAATACCCCCTTTTTCTTTGGGCTTACATGCGGTGGTCCATTTTACCAAGGCCCATTTGCAGTTTGTACCTATAGCCCCCCAGAGAAAGTTGTGCTGTAGATCCTTTATTCTTTTAATTACCCATTTGGGTGCTGCAAGGATTGAGAATATACAAAGCAGCATTTCTTTAAGCATAGCCTTGATTAGCACTAATCGACTAGCTATATTCAGAGATCTGTGCATCCATAGATTGAGAGGTAACTCAAGCTTCTCGAGGAGCATACGCCAAAAGGCATGCTTGATGGCTGAATCAATAAGGGGAGCTCCAAGATATTTAGAAGGGAGAGTGTCTATGGAGAATCCCAAGATACAAGCTATGGCACGCTGAATAACAGGGGGGGTGTGGAAGAAAAAAATATGTGATTTAGGCTTGTTGATGCTAGTTCCTGAAGCTTTAGAGAAGTCATTCAGCAAGGATTTGAACAGAGAGGCTTCCTGAACCAACGGGTAACCAAAAATCATGTTGTCATCAACAAACTACTGATGAATTATTGCCGGGGAGTTGTGAATGGATAAACCTTTGAGCTGCTAGGAGAGGAGGGCTTGTTTGATATGGCGGCCCAAGCCTTCCTCCATCAGTACAAACAGGAATGGGGAGAGAGGGTCACCTTGCCTTATACCTCTAGAGGGGCTGAAAGGACGGGATGGGATGCCATTTACGAGGATGGAGAAAAAGGTTGGAGATATGAGACTCAGAATCCAGCGAACCCACATAGTAGAAAAACCAAAACCTGTTAAGATTTTTTGTATGTATGTCCAACTTAGCTTATCAAAAGATTTTGAGAGGTCAAGCTTGAGAATAATACCTGCCTATTTGGAGTGCTTGAGGGAATGTATGATTTCATGTATGAGGATGATGTCGTCCAAGATCTGTCTTCCTTCCACATAGCCAGATTGTTCGGGTGAAATGAGCAGGGGCAACAACGGCTTTAACCTATTGGCTATGAATTTGGATATAACTTTGTAGATTACATTGCATAGAGCAATTGGCTGAAATTTATCCAGAGTATTGGTGCTCTCTTCTTTAGGAATGAGTGCAATGAAAGTTTCATTGAGGGACGACAGAAGCCAATGAAGAGTGCGTGATTCCTCCACCACAAGCTAGACCTCTGCTTTTATCAGCTCCCAGAAGGAGTGGAAGAAAGTGGTAGTGAAGCCATCCAGGCTAGGGGCTTTTCCCTCCTTGAGCTGATTCATTGTGGCATCCACCTCCTGTGGCAGAATTGGTTGAAGAAGGAGCTTGTTGTGTTCTTCTGTGATAATTTTTGGCACATTTTGAGTGATTTTTTCTATAGCAAGCCATCAATCTGTTTGGGGCCCTTGATGAACTTTCCGGAAGTGTCTTATAAACTCCTGCTCGATCTCATCATGCTTTTCTACTCTTTCCCCTCCTTGCTTTTGGATGAAAGTGATAGTATTGTGCATTCTTCTCTGAACTGTGGTTCAATGGAAGAATTTAGTGTTCCTTTCTCCTTCTTTCAGCCATCTAATCCTGGATTTTTGCTTCCATAATATTTCCTCCTGCTTTCTCCTCTCCTCTAGTTGATTGTGAATGTGCTGTTCCTGATCCAAGTTCCCGTCATTGTGTCTTCCCATGATTATTTGTTGCTGGAGTTCTTTCATTTCCTTATTTAAGTCCTATTGCGCCTGAAAAATATTTCCAAAAATCTCTTGATTCCAATGCTTGATTTGGGATTTGAGATATTTGAGTTTCTGTTGAAACTGAAACATTTTGGATCCCTCTAGCGGAAGGAAGTTGATCCATGTAGATCTGATGAAGTCTTTGAAAGCAGGGTGGGTGAGCCAAAAATCTTCGAAGAAAAATGGTCTCCTGTTGGCGTTGCCCGATCTTTTCCACTAGAGGGAGATAGGCCAGTGATCAGAGCTTGAATATAGGAGAATGGCTGCCGCAATGTCACCTCCCAAATGCACCGCATTGTCAGATATGAGGAATCTGTCAAGTTTTGATGCGATTTGTTGCCTCCCAGTCCTGCGGTTGCTCCAAGTGTGCATTCCATTACAAAATTGTAGGTCAATTAAAGAATTGTTTTGGATGAATTCTTTGAAGTGGCCATTTTCTTGCTCTAGATTAGCTCGACCTCCTTGCTTTTCCTCTATCTTAGTGATCATACTGAAATCACCTCCAATGATCCAAAGAGGATGGACTCTATTGAGATTCAGTGCTTCTATAGTGTTTATTAAAGCTATTTTGCTACCTGCCTCCTAAGGGAAGTACACATTGGTAAGATGTCCATGGACATTAGTGCCTATTATGTGAAAAGTGGCCTGAATAATGTGGTGAGATGCATGAAAATCTGAGAGCATTATCGCTTGCATATTCCAGGCAATAGCTAGCTCGCCTGAGGCACCCGAAGCATCCACTGCTACTGAATGACTACCTGGCCATGCCTTGGAGAGAATGTTTCCAAGAGTGCTACTTTTACATTTCGTTTCTTGAAGAAAGCAAATCTATGGTTGCTCCTGCTTTATCATTTTTTTTATCATTCTTAGTTTCCCTGGGCTATTGAGCGCTCTTAAATTCTATGAAGTGAGCTTCATGATTCACTACTAGTGGTGGGATTGTAGTAATTCGTCAGCTTAGCATACCTGCCTGAGTCAACCAGGATTTTCCCTATTGCGATTGTTCTTTGGAGGTCTGTTCTTCTCCCCCTATTTTTGGAGTCTTTTGCGAGTAAGCCTCCATCCCAATGACTTCCGGGTTGAATGCCTAACTTTTGTTGCTGGTAAGCCCTAGAAATGATAAATTCCAGTGTGCTGAGCTAATGCTCTGGAATCTTGTCATAGTCCTTATTTTTGCAAGCTTGTTCAAGTTCCAGAATGTCAAGTCCTCCCAAATTAATGCTCTCCGATTCTTCGTCCATCTGTTGTGTCTGGCTATTGTATTCTAGAGAGATTGCTAGGCTTAAGGAATGGTTGGGAAAGCCGTCAACATCCATGTCATTTACTTTCCACTCCGAGTTTTTCCTGGCATCCTGAGGGGTTCCAAGGTCATCTTTTGGGGGCCGAGGAGTGGGAGAGGAGCTTGAAGGAGGAGGGATTGCGGGTGAGGTAATAGGCGAAGGGTTGGGCATCGAGTTCATGGGAAGATCTTCTGAGGTTTTAGCAAGAATCTCAAAGTTGTTGCTAGTGGAGGGAAAGGAGGCAACATCCTGCTGGGGTTTTTTCCCAGTGGAGGATTTTTTCTGCGATCTTTTGAACTTTGCTACTTTGGTGAAGCCATCTTGGGCTTGCTTGTCAAAGGGATCAAATGATTGGGTTTTGGCATTTAATGGGTAGTCCCAGAACAGATGCCCATGAGCATGGCATCTACGACAGCGAAAGGGTACATGTTCATAATCTAATGATTGAGTCCATTCATAGTCATGATGGAAGAGACTTACCGAATCAAGCAGGGCCTTGTCCAGGCACATGAAGACGCAAATGCGGGCGTAGGATGTATATTTGCGCAGCTTCGTCTGTTCTGCCGATTTTATATATTCCCCCAGCCCCTTTCCAATTTCTTTGAGCGAATGCTCATCCCAATATTCCTTTGGCAGCGAATACATCCTGATCCACACTAGTGCCCATCTGAGGTCCTCCTTATCCAGGTTGAATCTTGCTACCCATTCCCTTAAATACAATCCTACAGAGTTGAAAAAATAGGGCCCTTCATCCATGATTCTATTCCTGTCTTCAATGCAGATGAATATCATAGTAAAGAACCCTTTCGGTCCTAGCTGCAAGGTGATATGACCCTTGGCTTTCCATTTGGCAGTGATCCATCTGTGCAAGGCTTTTTTTGTCGGCCAGAACCCAATAAATTTTCCAATGAGTGCATGGTCCTTCATATACTGGATTCGCCCATTGATTCTATGACTGGGTAGTTCTATCTTGGGCCTTTCAGTTGCTATGGGTTTGCATCTCTTCGAGGTGACCTTACGAATTTCCTCTTGCTCTATTTTCCTTTCTGGAATCTCGCTGCGTCTGTCTGACTGATTGCTAAATGTGTTTGTCTTATCTTGCAGAGGGGACTCTCTATTGTCCATCTCTTCCTGTTATGGCCCTGAGGGCAAAGTCCGTGCTTGCGCTAAGGGCTCACAATTAGAGGTGGGGGAGGGCTTTGAAGTCCCCCCCTGGGGGGAAACCATTTCTACGCTGGTTAAACCAATGACGTGCTGTCGAGTTCAGGTAGGCGGTCGATCTGAGGAGGCAGAGGAAAAGCGGTCTGTGCCGTTGTAGAGAATAATAGAAACCCTAGTTGCAGAGTGGTCTCAGCTCACCTCCCACCTTTCCAACTTCCAATATACTATATATATATATATATATATATATATATATAATTTATATATAATATATATTATATATATATATAATATAATATATATATTTGATGATAGATATATATATATTATATTATCTGTGTGTGTGTGTGTTTTCACAAATCTCTCACCAGATTATATTATCTTGTAAAGTCATGGCAGATCTTTCACTGAATTATAAAATCTTGTAAGATCTTGGAAAAATATTTCACTAAAGAATAAAACATTGTGAAGTCTTCGCGAATGTTTTGTTAGAATATGAAACCGTATATGATAATAATAAAACATATTCATTAAACTGTAATATACTAACATACATGTTTGGAAAAAAGAAACATAATTTTCACTTCCTACAAACAATGTTGCAAGTTTTAGTGTCCATGTTTGTCATGGTAGGAGAGATTAATGTTCTCTCTACACTTTTGTCAAGCTACCACTTTTGCCAAGCTATCAAATTTCTTTCTTATTCCATAGACTCCAACTGCAAGATAAAAAAAGAAAACACATCAAGTTTGTTTGCCCCAACATGCCAACAAGTAGCAAGCCTCAACTATATAATATAATGAAGTAGTAGGTATCCCAAAGGCCTGAAGGGGATCTAATAGAAAGAAGTGACCATTGTCAGAAGCCTTCTAATCAATAAATAAATATGTAAATGTAGATTATTATTATTTTAATTGGAAATATTCAATTAAATAATAAAATTTAATTACGTCTCTCCCAATCTAAATTTCTTATTAGCATAATTCATTCCCTTCATACCATTTTTAACAGTGTTGTAACATGTGGATTAATTTCCTTTTTGGTGCACAATCTCAACCTTTTAGGACAATATGGTGCAGTGACCCAACCCCTACAGATCATTACGACAAACTAAGAATAGCAGAGAAGATGAAAGGTTGTACAAACCAGCATATTTTTCAAACAACTAATCCAAGATTAGTGCCTTCACTTTTTCATGAAGATATCATATTGAGAATGTTTGAAAAATGGTGGGAAATATGGGTAGCGACTATCTCCCTTCTGCCAGGGTGATGCAGAAAGAGTTAAGATTTCATTGTTTTGATTTCTTTTTTGTTAAATCAGAAAAACCAATATTAATGGAGATATTAATTTTTTTACTAAATTTTGTGAAGTGACTAAATGTAGCTTTAACCATTCACCTTAAGATTTTTTTTACAATACAATTTCCTAAGCCTATTTAATATCTTCATTATCATAAAAACCAACCTATATCCATCTTAACTGCACATCTACCACTCTTAGAGGGATGAAATCTATTTATCCTTCCCAGCACTTGGTAGACCTAGAATTAAGACGGATCTAAGCTGATAGAATTTCCGCTTTAAACAGTCTATGCTCACATGAATACCATGGTATTACCATGGGTCAATACCATGGGTTATCATAAGTCTGGAGCTTGAAAACTACTATTAGTGATTTATAAAAATTAATAAAATTAATAATCGATTTTTATTTTTATTTTTTTTATTTTAACCAAGTTAAAATGTTTAAGTGACATTAAATTACAAGATCCATTTTTACTCTTGATCTACCAAGCCCCAAGAGGGATCAAATATTTTTTCACTCTATTTTAGTTTGCATATCACGATATTTGATCCAGAGCAAAAATGGATCTATGCTAGTTTAATTCCCCCCTTTAAATAGGCATCATTCCATGTGAATACCATGGGTTAATACCATGTGCCATCTTTATTTTTATTAATACTAATATTAGGGTTAATAATGTTTTTTTGCATGGTATTAATAATAATTTGGCCCATGGTATTTGGCCTATTTTTCAGTGTTCGTAAATATAAGGTGGCTTATAGAGTAAATATAAAAAATGTTTTATTTATTTACCATACCTCTTGTTTATTTATATTTTTATTAATTTACCATACCCCTTTTATAAATATTGTATTTGGCCCATAGGGTTCAATTAAATAAAACCTCTTTTTTGAGCCTTCTTAAATAGAAATAGGGTTATGGACTAAATATAGAAAGAAGTTTTATTTATTTACCATATCTCCACTTTACTTATATTTTTATTTATTTACACGCTTGTGTGTTCATAAATATAAGGTGACATATGGAGTAAATATAAAAACAAAATGTTTTATTTATTTATCATACCTCTCGCTTATTTATATTTTTATTAATTTACCATACCTCCTTTATAAATATGGTATTTGGCCCATAGGATTTACTTAAATGAAACCTTGTTTTTCAGGGTTCTTAAATAGAAAGAGGTTATGGACTAAATATAAAAAGAGGTTTTATTTATTTACCATAACTCTAGTTTATTTGTATTTTTATTTATTTACCATACCTTTGGAGTAAGTACAAAAATAGCTTTTGTTTATTTACCATACCTCCATTGTATCTATATTTTTATTTATAACTATCATAAATACATTTTCTTGAAAATGAGGGCGAATGGAAAATATTTTAAGGTGGGCTAACCTCCATACCTAATTTTTTTATAAAATAAATTTGAGGCGATTTGTAACAATGTACTATATACCAAATATTCAACTAATAAAAATATAAAACCCTTTAATTTAGCCCAAGGGCGAAAATTCGCCCCTAAAAGTTTCCATGGATAAGACTACTTCATCAAACTGTAAAGCAGTTGCATTGCTAACTGTTGCAATAACTAGACTATCCCATAAATTTGGTAGAGAACACAACAAATTGATGCACTTATCTTCATTTGAAATTTTAATATCAATAGATGCTAACTGACTTACCGTAGTATTAAATGCATTTAGATCCTCTGTCACCTAGTCTCCATCTTTCATCCTCAAGTTATACAACTTTTTCTGCAGGAATAGTTTATTCACCAGAGACTTAGATTGGTACAATGTCCCTAAATTGTCCCACAAAGCCTTGGTTGTAGCTTCCCATGATACATTCAACAATATTGAATCTGAGAGACACAATCGTATTGTGCTCTTTGCCTTCTGATCCAACTTCTTCCATTCTTCATCGGATACTCCCATTGGTTTAGTACCTAGATCTACTGTGATCCATTGATCTTTATCCACCAATAGATCCTCCATATTGAGTTTCCACAACTCAAAAATCTAACCATTAAATTTTTTGATCTCTATCTTTCCACTGCTTGCCATCTTCTTTCACCACCAGAATCGATCTCACAGATCTCCCACTGAACAGGGTTTACCACAAGCCCGAGCGAAACTTCTCAGCAACAAAGGCATCCCCTTGAAGCCAAAACAACTCTAATACCATAATGTAGGTTTTAACCCTGTACAGAAATTACCTACATAGGAATTCTAAAACACAAAAAATAAACAATGCGAGAGCATAATACATAAAACACATATAAACAGAGATTTTCCCCTAGCTCCCAAAACTGGGACTACCAGCTTGATTTTTCATTATGTTCCTTTCAATGTTACAACACATATTTATACATGTCGAAGCATCCAATAGCATGGACCGAAAACTGTTGCTCCCAAAACCATGGACCGAAGACCATTGCATCCAAAACCATGTGTGAGAAACATGCACAAAACCATAGGTAGGTCCACCCAACCTAACATAGGGTCCAAAACCAAAATTTTCCGGGGCGTTGCCCTGGACCCCACAAAGTGGGGATACCTGTACCCCTCAAACCCCCTGTAACTGATGGACCGGAAGCTGGCTCTAATGACAGTCTCCCTAGTTTGTTTGAAATATCTTCTATGTCTTCCTCTCTGTCTCTGGTCAATTCACTAAGATCATCTGTCATTAAATCAACAACTTCTTCTAGTGTAAAATTTACAAGCCCTTCAATTCAATTTGAGATTAAATGCCTTTACATACAAAGCTATGTATGAGAAACAGAGGATCTGCTACCACGCTCCCACAGTATATATGCATATACAGGCGCCCAACAATTATAATTTAAAACTCATGCTATAACTGTGATTTTGTATGATGGATATCAATGGAAAATATACGCACACAACTCAACTTGTGGCGATATAAGGTAACCGCACAGCAATGGGTGGAAAAACTTATAAATAAACTGTCATCAATCTATGGGTATGCCGCACACAACAGTTAGGAATACAACTGCACACAATCCTTAACAATACAAACAACATATATATGAATGTCCGCACAGTAGACTAGATACACACCACAATTCTCACATGCAACAATTATAATCATACCTAGCCTTTATCATGGTTATGGTGCATGCTCGATACAATTATACACAGGTTTAAGCCAACGGTTCAATGGTTCCACGTTTATTATCAATGCAATCCACCATTACAGCTCTGTTGTCCATACAATAAAACCCACAACGATTCTCACAATTCACAGATTTAACCACGATTAAATACAGTCTTTATTGCATAATCATTACATCGGTTGCTGCCATAAACAAAACGCATCCTCCTCATAATTCAAGGCACTATTTTGTTTTATTAAAGAGCTGTGATTAGATTCCATTCTTCCTACTGCTCACACACAACGTGTATCCCTCTCTGGAGTCATACATGAGAGAAAAAATGGTTTTCCAGAACACTGGCATCGCCTCCCTGATCTTGGCGGCCCAATCCTTTTTTGTTTTTATTCATATAGATAATTTTGCCTCTTACAAAAGTAGCTTTTACAAGGTAATTTAGGATTTTTTTTACAATTTAGCTATTTTATGAAAAGATAGCATGTTTTTTCTCCATCTTATCCTACTTTTAAAAAAAATTAACATGTTTTATTTTTTATCCTATTTTTAAACTAGAAAATAGAGAAACTTCTGGCTTTTTTTCTGTCTGAGTGGCATGTACCTGCATCAGACTCCCAAGGTTGAAAATGATCATGATCTCCTGATCATGCGTTTTAGTCCTTGTTCTTGTCTTCCAGGGTCCCACACTTTGTTCTGCAGCCGTCCAAATGCTTTATTCCTTTGCTGCCGTTGCATTTCTGTTGTCATTTCCTCCATCTTCTTCTTCTTGTCAATCAGGTTCAAGTCTTGATTGATCTTACATGCTGTCATTTCTATTTTCCTCCATTTGGATTGCTGCATCATCAGCTTCCATATTTCTTCAATTTCTATATCAAACATACTATTGTTGTTCCCAATTTCTGTTAATTTAGCTGCTACCATAGATGTTGCTTCCACTGCCGCCATAGATGTTGCTACCTCCCAAACTTCCTGTCCCTCTGCAACATACTTTGGCTCATCACCTGTAAACACAATCAAATTGTTAGCATTAAAATCACAAGACCCACTGGTCTTATTTGTTGCTTTAGTCACTAATTTCTTTTTCTGCAGCTCCAAGTCTTTTTCAGGACTCAAAAAAATTTCACTGGCTTTCTCCTCAGCTTTCTCTGGCAATATTTCAGCATGCTGATTTGTATTCACCATGAGACTGTCAGCTAGTCTCGCCTTCTTACCATCTTCTGCTTCATGACTGTATTTCATGAAAACTTCCCTGCCTTGTTTCCTCAACAAATTAACCTGTGCATAAGTCCTCTGTCTATCCAGTTCTCTTCTCTGAAGATCTAGTCTCCTGTACAATTCAATAACTTCATTAGGAGTAGATTTTGGAAACTTCACACAACTTTCCATACCTTCGCCAGTGCTTGACCAACCATCAGCTGGTTGTTCTCTTTCTATACCAACATCTTGATTAGACTCCTTCGTCTTCATCTCCTTCTGAGATCTTCCTATTTCATCATTGATCTGAACACCCTTTTGTACATCCATAATCTACTCCAAGTAATCCTTTCCTCCAAATAACAGAGTTTTTTAATCAGTCTTCTGTTCTGGTACATCTTCTTCCTGCAAAGGCAACAATGTATGATTGACACCATCCTTTCCAAACTTTTAGGTGTTCCTCTTCCCATCATGCATGGCTGCCCTGTCATATTTCCAAAGTCTTCCAAGCAATATGTGACACACGTCCATAGGCATCACATCACAAACAATTTTATCTTTGTACTTGCCCACTTGAAATTCTACTTCACACTGTTCACTTACTAGCAGTTGATGTCCCTTTTTCAGCCATGACACTTTATAAGGTGTTGGATGCTTCATTGTCCTCAGCTTCAATTTCTCCACTACTTCTGTAGAAACCAAATTATTAGTGCTGCCACTATCAATGATCATCTGGCAACATTTTCCTTGGACTTTACACACTGTCCTGAATAAAGCCTTCCTTTGTGGCGGTTCAACCATCTCCTTTGCTGGTTTAAGTAAAACTTTATTAAGTACCAGAGACTCTCCTCTTTCTGGTGTATGCACTTCTTCTATTACTGCTGCCACTGGTACCTCTTCCTCAGCTGGAGCCACAATTGCATTCCTCTGCTTTATTTCTGCATTCTCTGGGCACTCAAAAGCTCTATGTCCCAGCTTATTGCATCTGTAACATCTTATTTCTCTGCCTCCTCCTCTGCCTCCTCTTCCTTTGGAAAAACTCCCTCTGCCACTTGCATCACCTCCTATGGATGCATGCTGGGTTGAGCTACTACTAGCTCCTTCTGCAGGTGTTGTAGATCTTCCACTACCACCTTGACTTTCTTTTCTTCTGAAAGTCCCTCTCCCTCTGGAAGACTGCTTCCTCATGAGTTTTTCCTCAGATTTCAGTGCTATCTGATAAGCTTCCTCTACTGTTTTAGGAGACAGTAAACTTATCCCATCCTGAATGTCCATTCTGAGGCCATTCATATATCTAGCTACCTTCTCAAGTGTATCTTGGGCTTCTCCAGCTCTTATGCTCACCTTATAAAACTCTTCTGTATATTCTTTTACTGTTAAAGCTCTCTGCCTAAGATTTTACATTTGTCTAAACAATGTTTGCTGATAGTTACTGGGAAAAAACTTACCTTTTAACTTTGCGACCATTCTGCTCCAATTCTTGATGGGCTGCTTACCCAGTCTTTTCCTTTCCGCTTGCACACCATCCCACCAGAGCGCTGCATGGACTTTTAACTTGGTGAGAAAAAACTTTACCTTTTTCTCATCTTTCGTTTCTTCATAATCGAAGAATTTCTCCATGCTATTAATCCAGTCGATCAATTCTTCTGGGTTCAGTCCTCCTTGGCAGATCGGCACTAATTGGTTCCATGGCCTGTCTGTAGATTTCAACACTAACTGAAAGAACCTCATCTCTGGAGTAACCTCTACAGCTTCCTCCTCTGTAGCTTCAACTTCGAGCTCATTGACATCTCCATCATCTATGTTCCCATCTGAGCTTAACGCATCCATCTAGCTCGCAGCTCTTCTATGCTTTCCATTATTTCAGCGTTTGCAACAGGCCGTCCTCTTCCACCACCTCCTTGTCCTCGTCCTCTTCCAATTCTGAAAGCCATCCTTCTCCTACTCCTGAGATTCAATTCTATGTCAGTTGTTGGCTCTGATACCACTAATGATGGACTGGAAGCTGGTTGTAATGACAGTCTCCCTAGTTTGTTTGAAATATCTTCTATGTCTTCCTCTCTGTCTCTTGTCAATTCACTAAGATCATCTGTCATTAAATCAACAACTTCTTCTAGTGTAAAATTTACAAGCCCTTCAATTCAATTTGGGAGTAAATGCCTTTACATACAAAGCTATGTATGAGAAATAGAGGATCTGTTACCATGTTCCCACAGTATATATGCATAGACAGGCACCCAACAATTATAATTTAAAACTCATGCTATAACTGCGATTTTGTATGATGGATATCCATGAAAAATATACGCACACAACTCAACTGGTGGCGATATAAGGTAGGCGCACAACAATGGGTAGAAAAACTTATAAATAAACTATCATGAATCTATTGGTATGCCGCACACAACAGTTAGAAATACAACTGCACACAATCATTAACAATACAAACAACATATATATAAATGTCCGCACAGTAGACTAGATACGCACCACAATTCTCACATGCAACAATTATAATCATACCCAACCTTTATCGTGGTTATGGTGCGCGCTCCATACAATTATACACAGGTTTAAGCCGACAGTTCAATGGTTCCACGTTTATTATCAATGCAATCCACCATTACAGCTCCGCTGTCCATACAATAAAAACCCACAACGATTCTCACAATTCACAGATTTAACCACGATTAAATACAGTCTTTATTTCATAATCATTACCTCGGTTGCTGCCATACACAGAACGCATCCTCCTCATAATTCAAGGCACTATTTTGTTTTATTAAAGAGCTGTGATTCAATTCCATTCTTCCTACTGCTCACACACACAACGTGTATCCCTCTCTGGAGTCATACATGAGAGAAAAAATGGTTTTCCAGAACACTGGCATCGCCTCCCTGATCTTGGCGGCCCAATCCTTTTTTGTTTTTATTCATATAAATAATTTTGCCTCGTACAAAAGCAGCTTTTACAAGGTAATTTAGGCTTTTTTTACAATTTAGTTATTTTATGAAAAGATAGCATGTTTTTTCTCCATCTTATCCTACTTTTAAATAAAATTAACATGTTTTATTTTTTATCCTATTTTTAAACTAGAAAAGATAGAAACTTCCGGCTTTTTTCTGTGTGAGTGGCATACACCTGCATCAATAACTCCCCCCACTACATAATCGGCACAATGAAGGGTAGGCTTCACCCCCCCTCTAATCCCCCAATTAACTATATGGGCTAGTCGTGGAAAGAATATAACACAACCCAACAAGTGGCTTATTATCTAGTCATTGATCTATCTTTTCTTATGTTTTTGTGATATTTTTATTTGGATACATAGCATTTAGTATCAAAGGTAAAAATATATCGTGATAGTCTTAAATAGTATTACTTGGAACAAAGAGCATCTTTAGAGGAGTATCAAAAATGGGTCATAAATATGTTGGGTTATGACTTTGAAATCATCTACAAAAAAGGGAAGCTAAATGTTGTTGCAAATGCACTCTCAATAAGGGACGAGGATGTGGAAGAATTATTTTGTGTCATTTCTATTATCCAACCTAATTGGATAACTAATGTATGAGATGAATGGAAAAATGATGAAGAAGTGTGGACATTCATTCAAAAGTTGTAGCAAGATCCCAGTGCCTATGATACATTTATCTGGAAAAATGATTCACTATGGTACAAATATTTCTTATATCTATGTAAGAACTCCTAACTCAAACAAAAGTTTCTTTTGGAATTACTCACCTCTCCTATAAAAGGCACTCACAATTTTTAAAAACTTACCACAATGTCAAGAAGGAATTTTTTGGGATGGCCTTAAATCTGATATTCAGAATTTTATGGTAGAATGTTTAGTTTTCCAACAAAATAAAGTTGATACAATTACAACCTCGAGTCTTTTATAACCATTTTCCATTCCAAGTCAGTGTTAGTAGGCCTCAATGGATTTTATCACGGGTTTACCCAAGTCCGAAGGAAAGAGTGTCATCATGGTGGCAGTTGATATACTTATCAAGTGTGAACACTTTTGTGCACTATCTCATCCTTTCAAAGCTAGTACATTTGGTACTGCTTTTTTTATAAATAGTTCAAATGATGCAAGGAAACCCAAAGATTATTATAGGTGATAGAGATCCCATTTTCATTGGAAATTTTTGGACAGGATTATTTTCTTCTCTTGGTACTCAATTAGCTCATAACTCATCTTATCATCCTTAATCTAATGGGAAAGTTGAGATAGTGAATAAATGTTTGGAAGCATATCTTCATTTCTTTGTATCTAAAAAATAAACACAATGGGTCAAGTGGTTACCACTCGCAGAATGGTGGTATAACACTTCCTTCCATATCACAGTAAAAATGACCCCATTTATGGCACTTTATGGATATCATCCATCACATCGTCTTTAAGAGACAATTCTAAGGTTCAATCAATGGAATATCACATCAGGCATCAACAACAAGTTCTCCAACTCTTAAAGGATAAGCTGACTCTAGGACATAATTGAATGAAACAATAAGCAAATCAACATCGTAATGGAAGAATTTTTGATGTGGGTGATTGGTTATTTTTATGTCTACAATCATACAAAAAAATGTGCCTCAAGCAAGCTAAGAAGGATAATAAATTGTCACCCAAGTACTATGGCCCTTACAAGGTGTTCAAAATATTGGTACTATGGCATACAAATTGGAGTTGCCTTGATCTTTGTGTGTACACCTAGTTTTCGACGTTTCATGCTTGAATAGCATTATAAGTGACAAGCTCCCAGTATAAAATATATTTCCAAAAATTTACAAGGAAGTAAAATCATATTGGAGCCTGAAGCAATCATGGAAGCAAGAATCTAGTAGTTACAAAATCGATCAATTTTAGAGTATGTCATTAGGTGGAAAAACTTATTTGTTGAAGATTCCACATGAAATGGTGAGTATTTCAAACGGAAGCATCCAGAACTACTCAAGCATTGAGGACAACACTTTTTTAAAGTAGAGGGACATGTTAGGTCCCTAGAATACTAGTGTAGCCCCATATTGTTATTATTGTGCCCCATAGAAGCTCACTATTGTTATTGTTGAGCCCTTACTTTATTATTGTAGACTCCTATATATACCAACGAGGTCTTGTCATTTGAATCATCCAGAAATAATTCATTTAAAAATGTGATGTAATGGGAGGTTTCCCCCTCGAAGTGGCTTATTATATAGTCATTGATCTATATTTTCTTCTGTTTCTATGATATTTTGATCTGGATACATAACAGTGGTGATGTAGTGACTTGAAATAATTAAATGGAATGGTTGTATCGACATTCCACACAATGTTCAGGCCACAATACATATATACTAACACTAAGGTAAACGAGAAAATGGAATTCAATGCCAACCAATAACTCAATTAAATGTAAAGTAAATATGTGGGTGCATCCATCATCTAATCATATCCATGATTCATTTTGGGTAATCTATTGGGATGAGGAAATCAATCAATGGTTATCAAGTCCAATAAGCATAACCCAACCATTGATAGAGAAAGCATAATCATTGTGTTTATAAATTGGTATTGTTTTAGTTATTGTTCAATATCTACCTATTAGGAAAATAAGAAATTATCAAAGGAAACAACAATACATTTAGCCATATGATACTAATCATCAGTCTACCCCAAACTCAATATTATAACCAAGCAACAAATAGAACAAACACAAAATAAAGTGTTAAACCACACACAACATCTAAACACCATTAACATTCAATGGGGTCTTTGATTAATCTTGGGAAATAGATACAAAGGGTGAGTTATATATAGATTATGTGTATTTCTAGTCACTAAAAAAATTATAGATTACTTTGGCTTAGGGACAACTTTCTATCTTCAAGCTAGTTTTTTCTCCCAAGCCCTCCATATTATAACCAAGCAACAAATAGAACAAAGACAAAATAGAGTGTTAAACCACACACAACATTTAAACAATTGTTAACATAAATTGTTTACTTATAAACCCAAATGGAAAAAATAACATTCAATGGGGGCTTTGATTAAGCTTGGGAAATAGATACAAAGGGTAAGTTATATATAGATTATGTGTATTGCTAGTCACTAAAAAAATTATAGATTACTTTGGCTTAGGGACAACTTTCTATCTTCAAGCAATTTTTTTCTCCCAAGCCCTCCATATTATAACCAAGCAACAAATAGAACAAACACAAAATAGAGTGTTAAACCACACACAACATTTAAACATTGTTAACATAAATTGTTTACTTATAAACCCAAATGGAAAAACTAACATTCAATGGGGGCTTTGATTAAACGGGAAATAGATACAAACGGTGAGTTATATTTAGATTATATGTATTTCTAGTCACTAAAAAAATTATAGATTACTTTGGCTTAGGGACAACTTTGCATCCACAAAATATTTTTACCAAGTATATCTACCCTGAAAGGATCACTTCCTAACATCTCAACCACAAGACCTAACTCCAAGAGTGTCGAGGGAATTGAACCCATCACCTCTCAATAGCAGAGGTGCTTTAACAACAGGGACTCAGCCAACTGAGTTAACCCTCAAGGCTACTCCCAAGCCCTTGATGCTTCTAAAGATGGCATTTTTCTTCATTTCCTCTCTAGCTCTCCTCCTATCCTCTTCATTGTCCTCTAATTCAATGGGTTTCATTTTTAATAGAGATGCTCAATATGCCAAGTATCTATATTAATTGTTCATCTTCTCATGGCTTTAATTATGGACAATTAATTCAAACTTTGCTAATATTTAATTATAATTTTTAAAATTAGAGAAATGTCTCTCTTCTATTTCAAATGACATCTTCCCATTTAAAGGCTTTGGTTCCCCACAAGTATTAGCTCAATTATCTAGTTTCTTCTTAATTGCAATTGTGGTCTTGCCTCCACTACTACTACAAATCAAGGCTATTTGATTGGTTGTGATGGAATCTTAAACAACCCCACCAATTCAGCTATTTTTGGCAATCTATGATTGCATCTAGAGGTACATTCTATATCTTTGTATGAGGGGGATGTATGATTTCTTATGTGCTCAACGTAGAATTCATACATGTCCTTCTAATTCATATTATTAAAAATAGAAATATTTTAGTAAAAAAAAATAAACTAAAAACTGAAAATAGAAATGTATTAATAATTTTTTATTAAAAAGGGCTAATAATTTATAATATCAAAATAGAAGTATTTTAGTTAGCAAATCTAAAAATGTTAGATCTTAGACTTTTGTGATCCATATTGATGATAAGTTTGTCTTTTGGATTAATCACATAGTGTATATTAGGTCAACATTTTGAGAATGAACCACATTATTTGGTTCAAAATGTCAACCAAATATACATTATGTGATTAATCAAAAAGACAAACTTAAAATCTAAAAATAATAGCTTATAATTGATTTTTTTAATAGAAAATAATCAATACAACTAAAAATAAAAAAATTTGATTAATTTTTTTTATACTTCAAAAAAGGAATAAAAAAGTTTCCATATATAAATTAAGAATAATATTTTGTATTATATTTATCAATAATATTGTATATTATTTTTACTAGCCTAGTATTAGCTTAGATCGATTTAAAATACATTTAATTCTAAATCTATCATGGCATTCTTTTTGAAGCGTAAAACTTGAAATAGAGATTTGAAACATCTTGGAGCATGATAGATCCTGGGTTAAATGGATCTAAGTGGTATATCTCCAAAAAATGGTGCTTCCACTACAAGATAGAAGATCCCAAATAGGCACTACTTTTGGCATAAACTTATTGTCAGCGTCATTAGTGAGGATGATATCCTCTACCATTTTTATGTGTTTATCATCTCTAAAGCATAATATCACATTAAAAAGTCATATATTTGATTTATATATATAACCATAATTTATAGAAATTTTTAATATTCAAAAATATCAATTTATGCAATGTAGAATATTTTTTGCAATTATATTTATTTATATTAAAAATATAATTTGCATATATAATTAATTGGTATTAATCTTATTATTTAATTATAAAAAAAAAATATTGACATCAATCATCAATCAAAATAGCTTTTATTGTCATATTCCAAAAAAATATACGTTCTATTCAATATTAAATTAGGATAAACTAATTAATTAATAAATACAACCATATTCAAAATATTAATGTGGTTGATATAGCCAAAGGCTTCATAAATATAACCAAAAAAACTCTATGCACACATTTCCCTAATTAACCATGTATAAAAAGGTTATGGATCAACTTTAACTTAAAAAAAGAAGGGAATTATAAATTATTGCTCTAAATAATAATGAGGAACTTATTAGAATTAGAATAATCTCAAATCCCTAGGAAATTGGTGGGTGGTGAGCCAAGTGGCACATGAATTTTTATAATTTATTAAAAGTCAATGCAACTTAACAAACTCTTTAATAAACTATAGTGGTTGATGAGCACTAAGACTCAACATATGATGAGCATATTCCCTTGAGAATTAATCTAGGCCTTCAATTAAAAAAATAAAAATAAAATTCAACATATCCTCATCCACATTAAATTGAAATAAAAAAAATTGGCAATTAAAGTAAACTAGTTCTATTAATTAAACAGTTAATTAATTAATTAAACAATTAACTAATTAATTAACTAACTAAATAAAAACCACAAAAATATAAATTAATTAAAATTAACACTAGTTCTATTCAATACCTTATAAACAAATTAATTAATTAAATGAAATAAATTAAAATAAACTAATTCAATTAGTTAAACAGCTAGCTAAAAACCACAAAACTGTACATTAGTTGGCAATACAATTTATATTCATATATATTACAATAAAAGTGAACTGACCCACTTGCCAATTCTACCCAAATAACCTCCCAAACAAAAGGCAAGCAGCTAACTAGGAATTGAAATGTTTGAATATCTCTATTTTGAAAAAGTTCGAACATGAATATAGATTTATAATTTCTGTAGAGTCAGATTTTGATAAAATGACCAGGTAGATATATAAAAAATATTAATTAATATATATATATATATATTAATTAATTAATTAATTAATTAATTAAGTGTATATTTCAGTGTTAAAAATGAATCACAATTGATAGTTGGAAATGGGTTTGTAAACCTAATAAATAACAGGAGTTGATGATGTGAAACCCATTAACAAAAATAATTTTATAGAAAATATTTTCTTAACAGGTAAATTATTCATCACAAAAACCTAAAATCAAACATTTTGAAACTGAAGAAATCTAAAGCATCCGTCCATATTAGAATCATTGGGACTCTAGAGGATGCCAGGAGATACAAAGTTATAAATATGGCATCAAAACACATAGAGATTCAAGAACACTTTTCATTTCTCCCTGTATGCAATGTAATCTGCAATACCCAACAAACGTGCAGCCCTCGTTGGATCGAAACATGATAGCTCCTCCTTACCTTTCTTCAACAATTCAACAGTAAACTCCTTTGCTTTCTCCAAACCCATCAGCTTCGGATAGGTGGCTTTATCACTAACCAAATCCTTTCCTGCGGTCTTCCCAATTTCTTCCGACGATTTTGTGACATCGAGTATGTCATCCACCACCTGAAACAGAAGGCCCAAGCAACGGGTAAACCTTCGAATTCTCTCAATTTCATCTTCCGAAGCACCACCAATGATCGCCCCACACACAGCCGAGCATTCCAGTAGCACTCCAGTCTTGTGAATATGAATCCATTCCAGAGTCTCAAGCTCAACAGAAGCATCCCGCTCGCTCGCAAGATCCACAATCTGGCCGCCCACGATCCCCTGGGAGCCTGATGCTCTACCAAATTCAGATACCACCCTCAAAATCCGATCACTCCCCACTGTTTTGCTGGTGGACACTGCAATGTGCTCAAACGCAAGTGAATGAAGTGCATTACCTGCAAGAATAGCAGTGTCTTCCCCGAAGACCTTATGGTTTGTGGGTTTACCTCTGCGCAAATCATCATTGTCCATGCAAGGCAAGTCATCATGAATCAAAGACATTGTGTGGATCATCTCCATTGCACACGCAGTTGGCATGGCCAGCTCCTGGGTCCCTCCCACAAGCTCACAAGCTGCAATGCACAGAACAGGACGAATCCGTTTTCCTCCGGCAAGAAGAGAATACCTCATGGATTCATATATTTTCTTGGGATGACTCAGTGGGATAGCCTTATCCAGAGCCTCATTCACTGCCAGTGCCTTGGAAAGCATGTACTCCTTGAAATCAAATTCAACGACATCTGCGTTTGATGGTCTAGCTGATGATACGATCAGATGTCTATATGACAAAAGCCCACTAGCAGCCAGATGGTCGCCAATAGAAGTCCCTGATGAGTTTGAAATTCCATGAAAGCGTTTTATGGGAATGGAAACTCTCAGATTACATTCTTGAGAAGCAATATTCATAAAATACAGGCCATGGCAGCTAGCTGTTGCCATATTGCTGTAAGCCATGAGGTGCTATTATAAATTACTGCAACGAAAAACAGAGATTGAAAACAGGTAAGTAGAAGCAACAGAAGAATAGATGCATATGAATTCAAAGAAGTTTGTAGTATTGATTTGAACTTTATTACTGACATGTATGAGGGACAAGAATGATCATATTACTACACGAATATACTCAAATTTTTCCAGTACCTAAGAAGAACAGTGAAGAAGAACTGGGTTGCGGGCTTGTTGGGGACCATGCATGACCTTCCTTTAAAGAGTGTTTGGAGCATAATGCCCATCACAAACGACAAATGTTACAGATGCCGATTAGAAATGTCTATGCACAAAATTCTCTTCAGAAGAAATTGTTGCCCAAAATGCTAGGCTATGAACGGCCGATTGAGAGTGGTCTAAGTTATTATAATAAAATTATTTTAAATGATGTTTAGGTCTGTGAAGACACCCATTATTAGTTAAAGTGAATGTACTCTCTTATATTTTTGTTGAAGTGAATCTATGGACTTCCTTTATTAAAGAAAAAATGATAAAGAGAAAAGAATCTTTTTTATAGGATTGTTTTGTATGATGTGATAAGAATCTTTTTGATTGGTTTCTGATGGGATTGTTTTGTATGATGTGATAGGATTAAATGATATATTTAACTTTGATTGGATTTTTAGTTAAATAATATATTTTACATGAGGTTTATTTAATCAAAAGATATTACTTTATATATAATTAATAAAAATATTAATGTGGTTGCTATAGTTTAAGGCTTCATAATATAACAAAAAAACTATTGCAATATGAAGAATGTCTTACTCATGCACATATTTACTTGATTAACTATGTAAAAAAAGATTATGGTTCAACTTTAACTTGGAAAAAATTAAATTAAATTAAATTAAATTACACAGCTTATTGTAAAATGGACCATTATGCTAAATAAAAATTGATTATATATTAATTTCCACATATAATTAGAATATTAATTTATTAAAATTGGAATAATCTCAAATCCCTAGGAAATTGGTGGGTGGGGAAGCCATGTGGCATGAATATAATTTAACTTGAGAAAAAAAAAGAATTGCACATCTTATTGTAAAATGGACCATTTTTCTAAATAAAATTTGAGTATATATTAATTTCTCCATTTAATTAGAATATGAATATATTAGAATTGGAATAAACTCAAATCCTAGGAAATTGGTGGGCAGGGAGCCACGTGGCAAAAATATAATTTATTAAATTTATTAAAACTCAATGTAACCTAAGAAACAACACACTAGAGTTTAAATTTTATTAAAACTCAATGTAAAATATAAAATAAAAAGTCAACAAATCCTCATCCACCTTAAGTTGAAATAAGAAGCCTTTGGCAATTAATGTGAAAGACACCATAAAAGAATTATAAATTTCAATTATAATTGAATTTTAATTAAAAAAACATAATCAAAATCATACCTCAATGTATCTTACGAGAGGCTATTGCATCTACACATGCCAACCCATATTAGCATGATACAACATCTCAAGCATACTAACTCATACATGGATATCATAACCATAACAATAATTATCTAACATGTATGCATAATAACATATAGGACATTGACATGCATGCATAACAATATGCATTACCTTGAGGTCAAGTACTGCAACCCAGCTCTATTACCACCCTGTAACACCCCACCCCACATTTACTCGCTTTTACAATCTCTCTAGGGTAAACATAAGGTGACAATTACTATGAAAAAACCATACATCCAAGTTCCAGTTATGGAGGTAGGGTTTAGTAACCAGAAACTTATCAATAGCTCTCACGGACACTTAGTTACCCAGATGTCATACAACATCCACTGTCAATCTAACCTTGAGCTCGAAATTCTTTTTACCTAACCTCATAGCCCATAAAAACACATGCCAAGTTTTGCATGCTACTAGAAGGCTCCATCTGCATGGACAAACCTTCCTTCATGTGGTTGCAACCAAAATTTCCTATTTCATATGGTGCCTCTAGAAATCGTGATCCATATTTTTAGGAACATTTCCAAGTCAACTACCCAAAATTCTCCAAAATCACCTTAATCACCTGAGTCATTACTCACAATTATTTACTCAATTCCTTCTCAAACTTATGAAATACATGAAAATCATTTAGATAAACACTTTGCAGTCAAGGTACCCATAGGCCATAAATGCATAGTTTCATTAGAGAATCACCAAGAAGGTTTGTTTCCCGCTCTTACTGGATGAAATAGCATAAAATATCCTATGAAATCATATCAAGTAGTTAAGAAATCATTAAACCATGGAATGGATCAATAACAAGAGAACATCATAAAAGAGGAAATATAGCATACATGTAACAAGCATTTAACCAGAATAGAACCATGACTAACCAATCATAAAATTAGAATGTGTGCTCATTAATCTCAATAAGAATAAACACATTATTATGTATGCAGATTCCAACCAAATTGGGGAATTCCATGTACCACCCAGCCATAGATTGGGCTGAACCAAATCTCTCTTTCAGCCAATCACACCCATTCCATATTCCAAGCATGAATGTCGGATCTCATGGGATAAACCAAAACAAAACCAACCAAGGAATTGAGAGGCTAAACCACCTCATTCCTCAACCATAGTGGTTTCACCTAAACCAGTCCAGAAATCACCAAACCCACACAAGCTTGGATTCCTCAGAAATTCTTCACCATACCCATAGGAATTTTCCTGTCTCCACCCACCTCTCAAGGGCTTCCTGGAGAAAACCATTGCCACCCCCAACCCTTGGTATTTTCCCAATACCACCTCACCCGGATCCAAAATATTCCAGCAATCTAAAGCTCAACCAAGAATGAATCCCATCACACCATAGCTATCTAGTAAATGGAAAGGCAAAGCTAAAGTCATTGTCAATCCAGGAAAATCCCATGCCATTGATAGAAAAATAACATGTAAACCAAATGCATGCACCATGCATTCAAATCCCAACAATGAAATCACACATGAAACATGTTACATGCAAAATATTCATGTTGTAGATGCTCATCCAATCTTTTCCTCGTGCTCCCTTGCTTTCCTTTCCTTTTCCTTTGCTTGCTTGCTTGAGTCCAAGTGCTCTCTATCTTCTCCTAAAGATTTATTTCTGAAAATGATCAAAAGCTAGAATTCACAATAGTTTTCAAATGTTTTTGTAATGTCTTTTTATCCTTGATGTCTAGTGTATCTTCCTTTCCTTTTTTCTTTTTCTTTCCTTTTCCTTCATTTTCTCTCTAATTACCTTGAATGCATATTCTTGTCTCTTCATCTTCCTTTTCTCCTATTTTCCTTTATTCCTTATATTAAATTTATGTTTAATGCCTTTTTCCTTTACTAATGCCAATGCCAATTTCCATAGACAATAATTAACCACAAGTGATACCCACTATAATTTTTGTTCCCTCCATTCATATTGGAATATGTGTCCCATAACCTTGGACGTATTTTCTCCTTTAATGTCCTTTATTACATGAAAATTTAACCCAATGTTGTGACAGTAGTCTAGGAGGGGGATGAAAAAACAGGTGTCATTACCGCTAAGAAGTTGTTGGAAAGTGTTCTCTTATTCCTCCATAAATAACTCAGCTGGAAAATGTCCTTTTAATTTAAATCTCTCTCTCTCCTAAAAAAAATTAAACTAATACTTTCTATGCTCGACATGAACCCCTACATTGTTGAGTTCATTAATCCATTGTGGTGTAATAGTAGGAGGTTGTTGATAACACTAGAGAAATAGGATTTGTTAATGATATGTGTGTGAATGGCAGAGAAAACTTTAAGATGAGTTGAGTTTAAAGACAAAGTTAAACACTACAAGGAACTATGTTGAGTTCTTTCCTTCAACTTGAGAAACAATCAAATAGTTCAACTTAAAGTTATGATTTGTTGTAGCTTGAATTTATGATTTAATATGTTTTTCTTGTGACATGAAGTGACCTGCAACTGCACATTTCACCTCATGAACAAAACTCTTGATAGGAATATGATTTAAAATTGTTGAGAATTTCCTAATGATGAATCTCATGAAAAATTCACGTTCTTATGATGAAAGAAAATCATGGAACTTCCAACATAAGCATATGAGGATGATTGTAGGACAAACAGAACTAGGTTAAATATATCAAAGTGCACAGTGGAGCGCTATTGATGATGAATCTAGGAAAAGGGCGAGGTTATCAAGTTGGATTGGGCACGGTAAAAGCACCGGAAACTACAAAGGAACCATTGGAATATGGCTGAGCAAATGAATTGATGCTCATGGAGTTGCTACAAAAGAAAATGTGTATGAAAAATGTAATTTTAAACTAAGTTGTATTTATAAAGATCATTATGATTTATGGTTGGGTCAAGCATGTTTGTATTTGTGTTCAGGAAATATAACACTGAGGAGGGTGCTCCTCCAAGGGGGTGGGGTTTGTGACAACCCCTTTGGGATAACCCCTATTGTAGCCATTTTGTCTAATTAAAATGGCTAAGAATTGGGACACAGACTTTAGAGCTTGGGGAGGGAGATTGCTTGGGAAAATGGAGGAAGTTGGTCATTAATTATATCCATGGAGGTTGACTTGTATGCCTTCAATGGATTGACTACATCATTAATTTCAACTATAGAAGAGAGGACAAGAACCATACTTACCATAGACAAATTCACAAAAAGAAAGGGATAAGGAAACTAAGACTAGGTTGAGCTAGCAAACAGGACACAATCTGAGAACATCTGAAAGGGTGTAAAGCAGGGATCTGACTGATAGCACCCCGATGAACACTTGCAATTGGAACATAACCATGAGTCGGAGACAAGGAGAGGGGCCTAGGCAAAGGCACAATGACAGAACCACATATGGTTGCAACAATAGTAATGGAAGTTGTGAAGAAACTTCTAAATGATGGGGAAGGAATTGCTTCATTCATTCACAAGGGGAATTCATTGATGAATAGGAATGGATTCAATCATGGAGGGGGCAAAAATTCCTCACGATAGGAGGAGTAAGAAAAGATAATATGCAGAGAGAGTTTGAGAGGGTGGAGTTCACTCTAGTGATATCCAAATTGAGGAAGCCTAGCCTTGGCTTGTTGAATGAAATTCATAAAGTAGTGGCTTACCTAAGAATTGATTAACCCACTAGAAGTGGCTTTCCTTAGGACTGATGGACCCACTGGGAAGCTTGTGGATTGGTAAACCTATTCGTCAGGAGAGAAACACCCATTTACTTGGGGGGTTGATGAACCAATGGGTATAGCCATGGGGCTCATAACGCTAGTGATTTCCATAATTGATGAACTACTTGGAGAAGTGATTTTATGCTCCTAAAGTAGCTTATCCAACTAATGAACCTTCCGATGTTAAAATGAAACTCTTCTCTTGAAATCGAGTTGTACCTCCCTATGCCTATAAAGAACCTTGTGTTGATGAAGGCTAAGTTAAAATCCTTGTGGTATAATAGTAGAGAGTTGTTAAGAACACCTAAAGAAAACATGTTCCGTGTATTTGAATTTCTGATTAGTTGGTGGATAAAGGTGGATTGACCTGTGGAGGCCTTGTTTCAATTGGTAGCATTGATTTTATTCCCTTGAGAACTCTTCCTCAAGCTTTGAAATCTAGCACGAATATACACAAATTTTTCCAGTACCTAAGAAGAACACTGAAGAAGCACTGGGTTGCGGGCTTGTTGGGGAGCATGCATGACTTTCCTTTAAAGAGTGTTTGGAGCATAATGCCCATCACAAACGA
Organism: Pinus taeda; assembly: GCA_000404065.3. Taxonomy (NCBI): domain Eukaryota; kingdom Viridiplantae; phylum Streptophyta; class Pinopsida; order Pinales; family Pinaceae; genus Pinus; species Pinus taeda. Next base: position 172,651 of record APFE031751718.1, read on the forward strand.
CAAAGGTGACAAATGCCGATTATAAATGTCTATGCACAAAATTCTCTTCGGAAGAAATTGTTGCCCAACTGCTTTTGGGTTGGTTACTTACAATACAAAATGCTAGGCTATGAACGGCCGATTGAGAATGGTCTAAGTTATTATAATAAAATTATTTTAAATGATGTTTAGGTGTGCGAAGACACCCATTATTAGTAAGTGAATGTACTCTCTTAATATTTTTGTTGAAGTGAATGTATGGACTTCTTTTATTAAAGAAAAAATGATAAAGAGAAAAGAATATTTTTGATTGGATTGTTTTGTATGATGTGATAGGATTAAATGATATATTTAACCTTGATTGGACTTTTAGTTCAATAATGTATTTTACATGATGTTTATTTAATTAAATGATAT
>APFE031751724.1:0-18618 GCA_000404065.3 Pinus taeda
TTTGCAGCCTTTATTTCCTTACTATCATTTAGTTAATTTGCATAGTTGCTTTTTGCTTTTAGACATCAAGTTGTTTATCTATTGATGGTTCCTTCTTTATAATTTAATATCTTCATTAAGGACCAAAATATCACTTAGCACAGCTTGGTTTAGTTGTTCAAGAAGTCACAATTGCTTGACTTGTTTTTAATTGTTTATCAAATGATATATTCAGTTAAAAGGCAAGAGGTTAAGAAGAAGTTAAAGTATTTGTGACTAAGTCTTTCTTTTAGGTAGATTTACTTTAGTTTCACATTGCTTAGTTGTTATTTGACATAGATTTCATTTTCATTTCCTTGCAGCAGCAGAGACACTGGGCCAATGTCATTAGTCTTTTATTTGATGCCTTTTCCTTTAAAAGTTGATTTCATTTCAGTTGTTGTTCAAGCTTTCCTTCAAGTTATAAAAAGCTCATCACAATCTCACACACTTCACTCGCTTTATTTCATTTCCATCACATCACATTAGGAGAGATAAACTTGAAAACAAACTTAAAAAGTTAAAAACGACAAAAGCTTAAGAAATAGCTGCCTAAGTACATACACTACACCTCACTTCATCAGCTTACGAGCCCCGGGTTGACATTTAAAAGTTGCAATTTAGACATCACTAAATTGACCAAACAACTTACCCACTTTACCATGAAGATTTTTAATCTGTAAATAGACTTTGCTATAATACCATGGACTAATACCATGACTTATCAAAACTATAACTCGCTTCATATGACACTTGTTCATAAAACTGTTTTTTGGTAATTAATCAATTTAATTTAAAGGGAAAAAAAGAGCATAACTACTCTGGAGATAAATTTCAACCTTTGATTTGCTTATACTATTATAAATATTCTAGAATATTCCATGGAGGGTAAATCCCTACCATCCACTTAAAAATTATTAATAAATAAATTAAAATTCTAAAATCCTTCCAAACTTGATTGTTAGATAAACAAATGGCTTCTTTTAAATTACTTGTATATGACAATCTTGGAACCTTAACGTGTTTTGGGATAAATTGATTCCTTCTAAGCTCAGTGTAGTGAAGGTAGCAACATTGGCACATGAATTTAAGTCAAAAGCCAAACAACTCAAGCCAGGGAATCGCATCTTTACTTCAATCGACACTCACTTTATGTATTGTCGATATGCCCCATGCAAGGCATGCAATAATAAGGTACCTCTGTTTATTAGACATGAGATCCATGGGGAACGCACTCCTGTGCAAATCTCTCCACCGAGCCATTTTCGGCAGCAGCCCATGGAGCGCTTTCATCCACTATAAATATATGAAAGGGAGGAATCTGGCTTACTGGTACAGGAGGAATCTTCTGGGCTCAAAGAAAGGGTCTGCAATCTGGCAAAGTTTCCGCAAGATCCTGCCTTTCTTTATGCGTAATTTCCGATGGTCTATATGCACAGGTACGAACATTTTTATTGGTTCTGATCTTCTTCTCAACGGGATCTCCTCTACGATTCCGCAGCCTCTGGTATCATATCTCCACTACAGGGGCATCTTCACATGGAATCGCCTCATTAAATCATGGTCTCTCTCTTCGCCCTCCTGGATGGACGCCGAAGATCTTTCCCTGCCTCATCACCTTCGTGCAGCATGGAACTCCTTGCGCGATTCCCTTCAGGGGCTGCCCATTAAAAGAATGGGGGATAAGGATGAACTGGTTTGGAGCCTGCCTCGTGCAGCAAATCCTATTCGAGTTAAAGATATCTACACAACTCTTTTACTCATGGAGGCTCAACCTACTCTACCCTTTTTCCCTCTCTCTTTCTGGAAAGCTCCATGCCCTCTCAAGATGATTTTGTTCTCATGGCTCCTCTTTCACAACAGAAATCTCTCCTGGGACAATCTACAGAAACATGGTTGGATCGGGCCGAGCCGCTGTGCCTTATGTTTTGCAGACGGGGAAACTAACCTCCACACGTTCTTCCAATGTCATGCATCCAAGCAAATCTGGTATGATCTATCCCTCCATCTGGATTTTCCTCATCTATGCTTCTCCTCTGTTCAGGAAGGATTCTTCTGGTGGAGCAAACAGACGGTACCATGGCGCTCTATCTTCATTCCAGTCTGCTGGTCGATATGGCTCTGGAGAAATGACTCCATCTTCAATGGTCACAGAGTTACCATCTCCTCTACGCTGCTGCGCATCAAGGCCCTTCTGCAATTCCTGGGCATCTGAGTCGCAACATGGCCGATCCATATGGGTTTCATTTGACCGTAATATGTTTTTCTGTTATGTTTTTCTGTTATACAAATAATAATGCTTTTCAGACCTGTTCGCTCTATGCATCGTTATGAACTATGTGATCATTAAAATCCCTCTGTGGATGCCACGGATTACTCCAAATATGTAACTGTTTTCATTTTAATCAATATGATTTTTCTTTTGAAAAAAAAGCTCCTCGCAATTGAAAAGGCAACACAAACATCATAAATAGTTAAAAAATACAATATTCCATCATTCAAATGGAATATGCATTCTGTTATACCTGCATACATACAACATTCAAGGCCACCTCAAATCACACACATTATAATTGTTCAGCCATGGAAATCCATGAAAACAATGCAACTTCACACATCAAACACAACAACATTATTCTGCCATTTGCATGAAGATAATAATAATAATGGGAAGCATGTGATAGATTACCTAATAAAAAACAGCCAAAAACAAGGTGAAAGCGAGTGATCCTGGCTAGAATTGTGGGAATAACTAGTGAAGCAGCTAAACTCTTTGCATCAGACAGAGAAACTCAAGAGTTATATATACTATATAGATACGGGAAGGGGAAGATGAAGAGTTTGGCCCCGAATCATGGGCACATACAGGTATAGAGAAGGGCAGTGTTTGTAAATTGATGTTGCGTGTGCTTGATGAGTGTGTTTTGTGGTGTGAGCTTTTAAAGGTTAAAGACCCTGTCTTCATTTGAATTAAATTTATTTAAAATATTAAATTTATTAATTGAATTCGTCTTGAATTTATATTTTGATTTAGACTCTAGAGATCCTACCGACCATGACTACTTTATTTAGCAATAAGTCGGAAAATGGCCAACAGACCCAACTACTTAGTTTAAACCACAAAAACTTGAGATTGTAGTTCTGAAATTTTAAAATGGAAGAGAGAAATATTTACAAGATTTTTCTTTATTAGAATGTTTTAATAATTATGTTTGTTTTGTGCATGCAGCGACCAAAATAGATTATAATCTTTTATAGGGTTTAAACTCAGAACAGAAAAAATTACAAGAACAGTATCTCAGCCGTTCTGGTTATTTCATTAATCTTCAAAATAATATATATATAGTGGTATTCTGGAATATAAATTAAAATATTCAAATCATTATACCTTCTATGGTTTAAATATGGAGTATTTAAACATATATTCAATATTTCTAAAGTTATAAAATTGGGACATTATAATTGAGTTTACAATCAAATTGAAATAAAAAGGGATTCTACTAACATAAATCTATCTTAACCCCAGATCTATTAACTTCCGAAAAAGATTAAAATACTAAAAGTGCAAACCTCTTAGCACTAATGTATATATAAAATCAACCTTTATTAGGTAAACTCTTTTTTAGTTTGTTACACAAAAATAATGAAAACCCCTGAGCATGGTATAGGGCTCCTCGTTTCTCTCAGTGTAAAGATTCTGATCATTGACTTAAACAAGAAAAATACAGATCCCTCATGAGAATTGCAGAACAAGATAGAATAGATAAGGGAGGGGTGGGAAACCTTGAAGCAATCTACTTCAACCACATCCGATGATCCGCCAATCAAGTGGCCAATTGGCTGGCAAACAGGACAAGATCAACTACAATAGGTAATCAAGTTTTGAATATTGAGACCATTAAAAAAGAACTTGGTCCATGATCTTAAATATTTGGAATAGGATCAGAGGTAGTGAATCAGTGATCATTCTTCAATAAATGAAGATAGGAGATCAATAGAGATTGTTCATTGCCTCCAACTCATGTGGATCGATCTCCAAGGTATGATGAAACAGAGATTGTAATGAAGGCCGTAGCCCAGATTCCAGAAAGAAGCCCACTGAATATGGAGGGAGGGGAAAGAAGCCCACTGAATATGGAGGGAGGGCAAAGATAATCAACACTCTATACAACACGCACCTGTATGTGGGCAGAACTCATCTTCCATTCTGGTGTGTGTCATAATGGCAGAATCTAGTAAAATGGGAAAACCGGGAAGGCCAAGAAAAATGGACAATAGCTCTGTTGACCATTGTCAAAAAAGAGAGCATATATCCGTTCCTAATCCTTTTAATACAAGACAATGGTTCAATAAACTCATGGAAACTGAGGGACTACTAAGGAAGGAGGTATAACTTCTAATCCAAACAGGTTTGCACGTGAATGATAAGAATTTCAAATGTGAAAGTATATTCAGTCGTGCAGAGGAACTTCAAGCAAGCCAGGTAATGTGGAGCATAGATTTTATAACCTGGATTAAATTCTGGCAAAAAGTCTATCAAGCATAGGCTCCAGACTGCTTGAGCTAGTTGATATTTAGATGGTATTGACAGGAACTCCGTCAAGTCCTGTGCAAAGTATCTGATTTCGGACATAATGCACAAAGACATCAAAGAAGATAAGTTCAACAATGCGGAAGCTCAGCCTCCCCTGCAGTCAAATGACTGCAATACCCACAGTCGGCGAGATAAACAGCCTCTAAGGTAAATTCTGGACCTACTCTGCTATGTGCCATGGAAATCTTAATTGAATTTTCACTATATATAACAGTTCTGTTTAAAATTTTATAATGTTATTAACTATAATAGTTAGAGGCCCATACGTGTGGAAAACATTACAAATTATGCGTCTAGATTGGTGGACCTGCTTTATATATTACTGGTAACAGTGAATAAGAGGCAAGAAAGATCGTAACAAAGAACCCATATTGATGAATTTGTGTATTGAAGATAATATGGAAGATATGACGGCTACAAAAACTTACTTGGGGCCGGTAAAGCCAACGGTTATTCCCAAACCGCCATTAAGCTTTAACACAACAAGCTTTTCCAAGAGTTCCTTGGTTTCCGATGGATCTGCAATTTTTATAAATAAATCAACGCATTTTCAATGTACAACCAAATTAAGTGTCTAGCTATGCTAACAGAGATATCCTATCTAGACATTTGAGACGCCAAAATTTAATTGAAAAACATCCAATCTACGCATGGTTTAGGTAACAGATCACGAACCTCCTCCCGCAGGAGCCATACTATCGAAGGGAACAGCTATCTCATCAGTCGGGGTCTTGATTTTTTTCCATTCAATGATCTCTTCTTCGCCACTGCATTCATCAATTCCAACAAATATTACTGATTAGTCGAAGCGGCAGATTAGGGGTTCGAACCCCGGCATAGACAAACAGAGGCTTTGATTTAAAGGCCCGTGAATTGGATAAACAGGCAAGCGTTTATCATTAATTAATAGAATGAGATAGTCTAACCGTAAACCGACGATTAGTAAAGCCGACTGCTGCCGTCTAGGAGCTTCCCAGAAATGCCTTTGACGTCTCCTATTTGGGGATATTTCATCCGTCACTCTGCGCATGCCCTGCTGGACTGTTTGCACGCACCAGCTGAGCGACGCCGCTTTCTACTCCTTGGCCGTTGCTCGAGGATACCCTGATCGCATTGCGCGCGAATTCTGTGGGCAGCGGTGGGCTCATCTTTGATCTTATGTGGATTGCACATAACAGCATGCGCGTTTTCTCCAAATAGCTCTCCACGTGGAGCTATTAAAAAAAACTTAATTATAATGTTGCTGTTCCATAGATTTTAACCCAAAAAAGGAAGTGATTTAAAAAGTGAGTTGTTTTTAGTGCGAGTTCTCGGAAGTGTTTCTTGGTGAGTTTTTCTGGTTAAATTTTTATAAAATCTGATAGCAATTAATTGAAATCACAAGTTTAATATGTAATCTCTGTAGAATTAAAATGCCTTAAGATACAGTAAAAAAAACTAGTTTAAATAATACAAATCAAGATTTCACCTCAAATTTTTCCAACTAAAAAAATCCAAAAAATCGTACTAAAAACAACTCTTAAAAAATGTACTCATTTAATTATTTTTATGTGAATTTGCATAATATTTTATTATAAAACAACTCTCATATTTAGATTAGTTTAACATAACTTCATCATCATGTATACAATGATAAATATAAAACATAATCACATGTTCATCATATATATAGCATATGTGTAGAATAATAAATCAAAAATACATTTAGATGCAACAAATTTAATATATAAATATTAATGGCACTTTATTTTTAAAGAAATAATAATTAGTTGTTTATTAAAAAAACACTTAAATTATTGATGAAAAATTATATAATGTTATTTAAGAATATTAATATTATATTTAAATAATTTTATATTTGAATAATATTATATTAATATTATATGTATCCAAAACAACTTGTTTCTATACATATATTTCCATATCATATATATAATATATATATATAGGTATATATAATAATATAACTATATTATTATTATTAAATAAGTAATATATAAGTTAAATTTATATACATTAAAAAACATATAGCAAGATTTTAAACTATGTAGATTCATCTTTACATTACGGAGATTCTTAATCAATAAATAAGTTTTGTTACAATATTATAAGTCAATATCATGGATTATCAATACCACATGCCTAAAAAACCATAAATCATTTCATAGAACACTTGTTTATATCACATTTTTTTATTAATCAATTTAATTAAGAACATACAAAAAAACATAACTATTTTAACCAGAAAGTTCAACATTCAATATGTAATTACTATTAATAATATTTTATGGAGCTTAAATCCCTACCATCATCTTTTTTTCCTTTTTTTGTAAGCTACTGTAGGACTCTTCTTTCTCTATTTATATCAAAAAACTCTTCTTTCTCTATTTATATAAAAAACAGGTTGAACCAGATACAGCTTTTGGTGGCCTCAACCCGCCCAAATGGGAAACCTGACGTGTTGGCCACCTTAAGTTTTTATAAGCCGTCCAATAACAAAAAAGAATAAGTCTACTAATCCATGCTAGATAAACTTCACAACAACAGCAATGGGAAACCTGATGTATTGGCCACCTTAAGTTTTTATAAGCCGTCCAATAACAAAAAAGAATAAGTCTACTAGATGAATTTCACAACAACAGCGACTAATCTGGTTCCAGAGAGTCATTAAAACCTACTAACAAGAAAAAGAGATACTATCCAATAGATCTTCCATTCTCTCTTTTATCCCATTTTCCATTATCTCAAGAGTCAATCAACCTTCATCTGCATTCATCAATAACAAAAACTCATATTAATAATGTTAAATGAAAAACAAAATTCTTAAAAATTATGCAACATTTACTAATACTATACATCTTTTATAATTGTAGATAACAAAGACAATGACATTATTAATATTATACATCTATTTATAGTAATTAATTATTAATATTATACATTTATTTATATTAAATATGAAAGTATATTATTAACATTATACATTTAATTGAAATTATTAATATTATATTTATTTGGTTAAATGATATGCATTAATATAACAATCTTATTTGCTAATAAGTATATATTTTTAAATCCAGTATTAAAAATAATATAATAATTAATGTAATTTTAAATGTTATATATTCTTATTTTTGTTAGTTTTTATTTGGTAAAAATTTGTTGAAACCACATATTTACACATATCTACACTTTGAATGTGCATAATCTTAGTCTCTTATTTTTTTAAGAGGCACTAACTCTATTTATTCATTCAAAATGCAATTTAAACATGAAAATAAAATATACATTTAATATATAATGGATATTATTATATAATACGCATTATTTATGAAATTAATTTTTCTATACTAAATAAATAATTGTGTTACTTTTTTGTGATGAGAGACACTCTACAACTCATTTGAGGGAGATGTTGTCATTTAAAATTAATAAAATAATACTTACATAAACAAATAAAATAATAGAAATAACAAAAAAATCAATGTTGGCCATGAATACCCCGATCGGGGTGAGAAGGATGAGGTATCAAGGATGAGGTATCAGGCAATGATCGTAGGCCAGGAAAGTAATAATGACAAGGCAAATAAAGCAACGTTAATGATGGCGGAGGAAAGGACGGATCCAGGCAGAGAAATGATCACGAGTAAAGGCGGCGTGGGTGTTATGACGTGCGGAGGTGGTGGAATTAAGACAAGGGCTAATGACTGGGGGTACGAAGGCGCAGACAGGAGGCGAGGAGCGGTGGGAGATCATGCAAAAGGCAGGTGGCAGGCGGATCGAGTGAGGTGCAATGAAGAGCAGGTGCAGAGGAATGATAACGAGGGAGGTAAGAAAACCGAGGTGAGACAGGAGATCCGGGTCATTGTAGAGAATGCGGTAAGGAATGAAGCGGTAAAGAGACCAGGCAGAAGCCGAGAGGAACAGAGTGAACTGAGAGGGGAGACAGGTAGCAGGGAAGCAAAAATCAAGATGACGACCAGGAGTAAAACGAGAGCAGAGACGGAGGTGGAAATTGGGGAACGCGAATGGTCGGGAAGGAAGGGGAAGGACCCTGATGAAGAAGAGAAGGTATTTCAATATCAGGATGTCCACACAGACTCGGATGACGATGTCGAAATGTTCAACTCCTACCCGGAGAGAATTGAAAAGCAGAGTAAGAGAGCCTAAAAGGATGAGAGAGCACCCGATAGCGAGGAGCCAGTAGCAGGGGAGCAGAGAGGTAAGGAGAAGGCGGGGCAGGACGCCGAAGGTGAATGGGGAAGCACCTCAGGTGTGAAAGGCAGAGGGTGCAAGGGCGGCCGCAGGGGAAGAGGCAGAACAGGTAGAGGGCGAGGGAGATATGGCAGAGGCAGAGGACGTCCGTGTGGGAGGCAGGAGGAGTCTCCAGCAAAAAATTATAAAAGATCCCTGGAGAAAAGAATACAGTATGCTGAGCAAGCATACTGTGAGAACACCAACAAGAATATTAGGAGAATTATCCAGCATCTGGAAGAGGAGGCAACCCAAGCTCAATCTGGTTCTGAAATGGAAGACTGGGAATATTTACTACCCGACCCAGGAAACACGAGAGGGAGAATGACCTTGTATAAACAGGCATTACATGTTTATTGGGTTATGAAGAGGTTGTTAGCTAAAGCTATGGAGCAAGTGGCGGTTGAAATGGCTGAAATATCTCAAGGGATTCCAAACTTGAAAAGGGAGCTGAAGAATATCCAGATAACAATGATGATGCAAGACAAGAAATTTGACGAAATACAGCAGCTGATGGAGAAGAGCAACAAGGGCACAGACGAAGAGAATGGTAAAAAGAAAGCGGAGGAAAGCAGCTGAAGACTCGGGTATGAGAGATGCAATTTTGTTGAAAATAATTGATAGTTTATGTTACAGTAGAATGCAAGCTCCAATGCTTTTTTGTTTTTACTATGAATAGGAGACAATGTAATAGTAAGCATGGATGTATGACTTATTTAGCATGGACCAGTAGAATTAAAATTTTTGGTTTATGGATGGATGTCAAGAACCTGACCCGGTTTCCCTCTGGGCGGTTTGAGGCCACGAGAACTATGTAATGGTTTTAACCCAGATTAATAGAATAGTATGGAACTGCCTCAGCTTACAAAAAAAAAAATGTTGGCCATAAATAAAATACCTCAATTTCTACCTTAATTTTACATCAACTTTAAATGAAGTAATTGAAAGTAAGAAAATGTAATTTACTTTTTAATATAAGGAAGATATGTGATTCTTTAGCTACTTGATATAGAGTTCACAAATGACATGTAAAAATAATATTATACATGGCACTACATTTAAAAATAACAAAATAATGCTTACATCAACAAAAGAAATAAAAATAACAAAATAATGCTTACATCAACAAAAGAAATAAAAATAACAAAAAAAATCAATGTTGGCCATAAATAAAATACTTGAATTTTTACTTTACTTTTACATCAATTTTATATAGAATTGAAGTAATTGAAAAAAAAAATTACTTTTTAATATTAGAGTTCACAAATGATATGTAAAAATAATATTATTGAAATTACGAGAGGTGTTCTATCGTCTAGTATGGGAGAGATGTTGTTAGGTAACGTCACATTTACAAATAATACTTACTTAACAAAAAAATAGTAATAGCAAAAAGACAATTAGTCAGAAATAAAATCTTCAATTTGGGCCTTGGTTTTAAATCAATATTATATGAAGAGATAAGATAAAGTAATTGAAAATAGAAAATTTAATTCAATTTTTAGTATGGGAAAATATGTAATTTCTTGGCTACTTAATATGAAGTAGATAAATGACATGTAAAAATATATTTTTGATATAACATGATGTCTAATTCATTCTTGCTGGAGTTGCAATGTAATATTTAAAACAAAATTATATCAATAACCTTAAAAAATGATGTCTAAACATAAATAAAACATTTCAATATCCATATTAAATAATATACTTTATTTAGAAAAGAATAAAATGAGTTAAATTAAAAATTTAGAATTATGTAAAAAGATTTACAAAAAATAATATAATATATGTATATATAGAGAATATTCTATGGATATATGTTTTTAATTTCTAAATATGAGATAACATGTACTAACATTTTAATTTGGAAAATGTGAGTCATAAATAAAATATCTCTTTATATATATAATAGGTGAGAATAAAAAGTTTCTTTTAGTTAAAACATATATTTTTTCCAAAACATATATAGTTCCATTTTAACTCTGGGTCTACCAAGTGTCTAGAGGAATCAAATCTCTAATTGCATACCTTTTCATAAGATTAAGTGTCTAGAGGAATCAAATCTCTAATTGCATACCTTTTCATAAGATTTACATTCAAAACGAAGTTTGCATTTTAAAAGATTTGATTCTTCTTAGTGTCTGATAGATCTAGAGTAAAATGGGTCAATGCTCAAGAGGAAGAAGTAATTAAAAGTAAAATATTTTAGTTACTTTTTAAGAAGAGGGAAATGCTTAATTCATTCAACTTTAAATATAAAAATTATAATAAAAATTTTTCCAAAAATTCATTTAAAATAAAAAATTATACATAACTAGAAAAAAATAAAAAATACATAAATCACTAAAATCATCTAACCATAGATCTGTCAAAACATTGAAAAAAATTAAATTCGTGACGAATAAACTTTTGTATTGAGCTTCACATTCTAAAAAATATTGTATATCCAAAAAATTGATTTTTAATACTTGATAAACTCATGAAAAGATGAATCTATACCAATGTTAACATAAACTCAACCCCTAAAGATATTAAAGAAAAAATTATACATTAATATCGTTGTATAAAATATTATTTATATAAAAAAAATTCCATACAAATAATTAATTGTATTGCTTACATTAAATTTATCCATTTCTCTCACAAATACTTCTATAATTAAAAATTTTAAAAATTAATTTTTAACATTCTACCATTTATTTTATCTTATATCTTACATTTATTAAAATTTATTATATAAATCTAAAATCAAGTGGATACCAAAAATATATACCCAGAAATTCAATATTATCTTATATCTTTAAATCTTATTATACATCTTTCATATAATCACTTTGAAGGCATATGGTTAACCCTAATCCCTATACATTTTAAGACCATGTGTTTCCTCTTTAAAAGTTGCAAGTTCAAAACAAAAGTGGGTATAGTATGTATACCTTGGTAGACTTAACATTCAAATCACTACATGAAAATGGATCCCTTGTCCCACAAACAAAAAATCTCATAAACCAATTTAGTGTCTAACTTAAATATAAACTTAAAATTAGATAGAATACTAAATACAAAAAGTGGCCAAAAATCCTACATCATTGACAAAACCTTGCCGAGAATCCTATTGGAATCACTCCTATTATCTAACGCGAAAAAGCTTTGCATAAACGCATGACAGATCCTTGTAAAACAAGCACATACCTTTTCCTGCACAGCAAGTCCATGGCTCACTGCTTGGCGTGTAGCTTTGTTTTTGAAAATAGCAAATGTGGAAATTCCCGCCTCATCACTAGCTTCCACACCCCATGAAAGATCCATGATCCATTGCTGCAGATCCCAAAAATATAATCGATCAATACTTTCGCACTCACACAGCGAAGACTTATTATTAATGTTTCATTCATTTACAGAAACAAACAGTTCTGCCATCTACCTCATTTGGGTTTGGTTCACAAAAAGTCAGAAAATTCAATCTCTGTTACCAAACTGATCTTGGTATTGTTCACAAAAAGAGAAAACAGAACAAAATTCAATCTCTACCATCAATCTGATTTGGGTGGTTCTTCACACACACACGTAAAAATTAATCTTTCTGACTGATCCGGATCTTGTTCACAAAAACGAGAAAACAGAGCAGGGGTCTAGTCCCAAGAGAGAGAAAACAGAGCAAAATTTAGTCACACACCAATACACAGACAAGAAAATCTAATCTCTCTCGCCAAACCGCTTTGGTTCTTTTTCAGAAATAGAGCTAGTGTCATGTCACCAACCTGACTTGGGTTTGATTTATTTGCAGGTTCCACGACAAGAGTTCCATTTCTGCTAGCCAACAGTAAATCCGGATTGGCTTGAGAGCATATCTTCAGAGTCTCTACTCGAATAGCTCGGGGATTCTGATCCTCATGAAGAGCTCCATATGCCTGGTGGGGATGTCCAAATAGGTTTCCCATTCTGTATGGCCTGCATACACACAACATCCATAGCTACCTCAAATCAAATCATAGACATTACAACTGTGCAGCGATGGAAATCCGTGTAAACAATGCGAACTTCATACGTCAACAATAGCAACATTCTTCTTCCAATTGCAGGAAGATAATACGGCTTAAGACAAGGCTTAAGCAATCTTCTGGAGGGCAAGTAAGAAGCGATTATGTTTGTTGGGTGCTCGTCATTAATGGGAAAAAAGCGAGGGGTGAGAGGGAGGGGAGAGCCGGGGGCAAGGGCAGAACCAGTCGGGGGATGACGGGGGACCAAGCGGGGGAGGAGGTGGGAGAGGCAGAACCAAGCGGGGGAAAGGGGGTAGGCAGAACCCCGCCTGCTTGCATCAGAGAATTGCAAAATATAAGGGGAGGGGAGAGGACATTATGACCATTCAGCTATGGGAAACAATGCTAACTGCATAACAGAACAACATTCTTCTTCCAATTACATGAAAATAATTAGAATGCGAAGCATGTGATAAAAATGAGGTGAGAAAAATACAGCTGAAGGCAAGGCGGAAGCAAATCTCCTGCGAAATGCACAGAGCTAGTAAGGAAGGCGAAGCAATTGATAGATTATCTAAAGCGTGTGCTTCAAGGAGAGAAAGTGAATATCTGCGAAGTATTACAGTGCAGACGAAGTATTATAGTCCACTTAGATTGCCAAGTTATGCCAGTCCACCTTGCCAATACCATAGTCCACATATATTGCCAAGTTCATCGTCCAACCGGTAATGACATGACCATCACCACCTCGTCATCTATGACGAAAAAGGAGTAGTCGTCCAAAGCATCTATGGCGTAAAAAAGAAGTAATCGTCCAAGGAATAGTCGTCCAAAGCATCTATGGCGCAAAAGGGAGTAATCGTCCACCTGTCATGCTCATGTTCACTGTCCAACCATCTATTGAAAATGAAAAGCGGACGAAACACTGCGCAGTCGTGAAGAGGGCAGTCGTGATCTGGATCGTGTTAAATTGAAGAGGGCAGTTGTGATCTGGATCGTGTTAAATTGAAGAGGGCAGTCGGTGGTGTACGGAGGACGGAAAATTGATATTTGAATAAGAGCAATAAAACACGTTATATTTTTGCTCGATTGGAAGAAGGTAGGTAAATATGAGATCTGAAGAACCATAGGTGAAGGTATCTTTGGGAAGGTTAAATTTGTTCAGAATACTAACACTAGAGAAAGCGTGGCTATGAAGGTTCGACCATGGGTGATTTTCAAACATAAAATGGTAGACTAAGACACAAATCAGGGGTAGATTTTTATGCTCAAAAGAATGAGGGTTTTGTGGAAACAAATCAGTTGGGTCAAGTAAAAATAATTGTTTGAACAAAGCGGATTTGGGTAAATGTAAAGTAATATCACAGCATTTTAAGGGGTAGGCTTGCTTGCCTTAATGGAAACAAAGAAGAAGAAAACCATTACAGAAAAAGAAAATAAACAAGAGCAACAATAATAAAGAAGAATCAACCATTTACAGCTCCACATCTACACCTCTTACTTGGTCATCAGATCTCTATGTCCAAGAACTAATGAAGGCCAAGACAAACAGATTTTGGAAGCCAAAGAACAGGAAAGGGACTACAAAATTTCAAAGATCACATTTTCAAATTGGTGTTTAAATAGAATTTTAAAAGAACAAGTAACAACGTTACAAGAGGCTCTAGTGATAGGAAAACAAGAATGGCAAGTCATGAACACAGAGTGGCAAACCATGAAATAATCAATAGTAGCAAACAAGGATGTGATAATTGCTAAAGAAAATCAAGTAGATACACAAGTATCTCACCAAACAGACCTTTCTTCCAAAAGAGAGGGCAAAAAAGAACAATAGGAAACACTGTGCAACAAAAATCAAAGTTAGAGATGAAGATGTTAATGGTTACATAAGGACAAAGGACGAAGAAGATGTAAGTGCTCATACAAGCACAAGAAAGAGAACACAAAGAAAGAAAGAACAGGGAAACAAATTTTATTATCAGGGGAATAAGAGACTATGGGAAGAATGAAAGTACTCTCAATTTGACAAGAGACTTTCTGAAAGAGAAACTACATTAGAAATGGAAAATTTGTCAAGCAAGGAGGGTGGGGAAGATATGTGAAGAGAGACCTTGACCCATAAATATCACCACTGAAAGCATGCAAGATAGACACCAACTCTTGAAAGGCTCACACTTCTTCCTAGATGAAGACTTAACCAGCAAACACCAATCCTAAAATTATATTAAAAATTTAATTATTATATTAAAATTTTAATTATTTATTTTTAATAAATTTATCTTTTAGTAACATTGAAAAATATTAGGTGGTGAAAGGTTTTTCCAACTACAACTAAAATAATCATAAGCAATTATTTCTTAAAAGCATTTATTCCATTCCATTCAAATATTAATACTTAGAGCCATTTCTTAAACTAGTTGGGATATAAAAGAGTTTGAATAAATACAACAACATAATTGCAAAAAAAATTAGGTACATATTGTAGAGGTATTCAATCTATTTCAAAGTTAGGCATATCATTTACCATCTATATGTAAAGGTTATATAATTAACAAGTGCTGCATGCAGCCGGTAGTCCCTGCCGTAAGCGAATGGCCTTCCTCAAGCACAAATGAATGAAGCCCTTTTTAGATTTGTGCACCATTTCTCGTGCTTTCGGCAAAGAAGCTAGCTGACATCAATTTATGTGGGTGCTGCGTAGGAAGATTTCAATTAAATTTCTGCAACTACTAACTAGTGATTTAGTGAACTTCGTTGACTTTATTTCTATTTGATTTTAAACTCTACTTGATTATGGGATTCAATTTCTATTTGATTTTTAACTTGATTATGGGATTCAATTTCTATTTGATTTTTAAGGTTTTTCTTATTTGATTTTTTGATTATGGGATTCATTGTATGAGTGTGATATCCTCGAATTATCTAAATAAATATTTAATTTATTGTATGTTATTTTAATTATAAAATTATTTCTTGAAATTAATTATGCAGAAGTGAGAAGTGATTAGGAAGTTCCTTGTTTTTACTTATTAAGTGGTTAGGGAAAACAGTTATTATTTACTCAAGCAAACAATCTTCATAAATTCCTTTTGCTTAATCATTCTGGGTAATGTGAAGGAAGGAAATTATTGAATAAAAATGCTCTAAACAAATTATGAATACTGGAACAAATACAACACGGAAAACGCCAACCTCAGAAGTCTTGGATAGGCATTTCTGCAAGGTCAGAAACGAACAATATTATAATACTCAGAATGAACTACGATATAAAACGGAAAACACTAAATAATCTTCATAAATTCCTTTTGCTTAATCATTCCCGTAATGCGAAGGAACAAAAAAAGGGAACTTATTGAATAAAAATGCTCTAAACAAATTCTGAATAAGGAACAACTACAACACGACAAACACCAATCTCAGAAGTCTTAGATATGCATTTCCCAAGGTTGGAAATGAACAATATTACAATAACAATATTACAATACTCAGAATGAAGAGAGAGTTACACTAGTTGGGATATAAAGCGGAAAACATTGTATTTTCATTCACAAATCCCCGATGGGGTTATCAAAAAAATAATTACGAATTGAGCAAAAAAAATAATTACGAATTGAGCAAGTGTTCCTCTAACTCTTCATCCCAGAGTCTTCTTCGCCTGCAAAAACCTCCACCAAAACCTCCACCCTAACTGGGAGGAGTCCACAATTAGAAGTTCACATTTTAAAAACAATATATATGTATAAACCGGGAGTTTTCATCTAACGATGGAAATTAACTTTCATAATACCTATATAAATGAAAGTTCCCAACATTGTCGAACTGTTGAAGCATAGAAACATGTTTGACCATCAGAAGAACCATAATACAACAACAAGGTCTATCATGGTATGGAAAGGTAGCCTCGACACCCAACGACACCAACCACAAGAGGAAGACTGAAGACAACTGTGCAGGGAAACCCTCTTGCAGAGCTGACCGAAGACCTCCTTTGGAGGAGAGAGACAATGAGCAAAGAAGTTAGGAACGAGTACACAGAGTTGAAAGGCTCCTCGCAGGGTTCTCTGCTTGTGATATAAGCTTTGACAGGGTTCCATACGGTGACAGGTGGTCAACATGCAAATATCTCTATGAACAAATGTCTAAATTAGGTGCTGGCCTAACGTGGAACAGGCCCCAGAAAGAACTTAGGATAAGATGATATTAACCACCTTTAGAAGTAATAAAACTAATTACATGCACGAAATTTTTACATGAGTTAGGGATAATGATAATAAATAATTTATTTTTTATATGGGTTAGGGATAATGGTAAATGTTTTGAGATTTTATGGATTAGATTTATATTAAAATAACAATTTGGACGTGATTAAGTTAAGAAAAATATTCTAATTTATGTTATGGGTTCACAATTTTATTATTGATTTTTTTTTGCCGTTAGTAATATTCATGACAAAAATGTAAAATTTATTGAGTTTATGAAAGCATTCAATAATGTTACTAAATATCTATTATTTCCAAGTGTAAATTATTTAGAGTTTGTAGATCTTATTATTATTTAATATGAAACAATTTTAAGTAAAAAGATAAAATTGACATAATTATTATTAACATTCACAACATAATTGGTATTAAATATGGTTGTCTTTTCCTTTCCACCATTTTAACTCACATATAGGTAAGTTGGAGAGTTGTTATTGATAATTATCAATTATTTAGGGTCAAATTAAAATTTCATTTTTTCAATGTTATTATTGCATTCGTGATATTTAAAAGTGGCATTGAAGGTGCCAAAAAACAATTAGATATTCTTTGTATCTCATAGGCTAGATGCTAATCTTAATATTATAACTTTTAATGTTTAAATACAACTTTATTAATTTTTTTATTAAAGAAAGATATTAGATATTACTACATGTTGTACTCATATTTATCTAAATATATTATTATACCAACATTTAATATTAAACAAAACTAATAACTACAACTAAGGAAATACACTTATGAATTACAAAATTATAAAGATAGAAAAACATATATAATATTAATCCAATCTACATTTATTCTAAAAACCAATTTACCAATTTTTTCTAAAAACCAATTTACCAGTTTTTCCAACAGATCTCTTTTTAGTAACCAATCTATTATGAAAGCAAAAAATGCATATAAAATATTGCAAAATAATAAATTAACTTTCAATAACCATTTTATATTTTAAAATATTAATCCAAAAGCAATATAATTTTAATTTATATTTTAATATAAATATCTCTTTTTAGTAACCAATCTATTCTGAAAGCAAAAAATGCATATAAAATATTGAAAAACAATAAATTAATCAAGTTTCCAATAACCATTTTATAGATTTTAAAAAATTTAATCCAAAAGCAACTATGAAATATTAATTTATATTTTAATATAAATTAGATTTTTCCGGATGATATTTATTCTATTTAAAAAGATAAGCTGCTTGTAAATGATGTGAATCTAAGTGTGAATGATATATGGAATCATCTATAAGTTCAAGGAGAGACATATGGAATCATCTATAAGTTCAAGGAGAGACATATTTTCCAAAAATCATGAACATGAAATCTAACCTTTGCTTAGAAAATTAAAATATGCTTCCCGATGTGGATACAGAGTCTTTATTTTAACATAAGGAATATAGAAAAAAATATATGTATGGATATATCTATCTCAAGTTAATTCAAAAAATTAAATTAATTAACTTAATTATTATAAACCCCTTATTTAAAAAATTTATAACTAAATT
>APFE031751726.1:0-12631 GCA_000404065.3 Pinus taeda
TATAAATGGGTTTATCTCTAGGTCAATAATTCTTAAAGAGATGGGATTCTGAATCATTGATGATTAAAAGGTAACCTTTTCAAGACTATAGATGTTTGCTGGAAGCAGTGGCTCTACCTGTGACAAACGAGTATATTTTGAAAGCTAAGCTGTAAAGTGACCCCTGCTTTATCTTTACAACTAATTAAGAACTGATATAGAGTTTTGAAATATTTTAATTTACGAAAAATTTTAAGAAAAATTACAGTTAGATAATTATTGTTTTTATTCAGACTAATGAACCTAGTCAAGCATTTCACGCAAAATTTTGTCTTCTTTAATTATTTTTACTTTAATTTAGGAAAATCTCATTCATAACAAAGAGAGATAACTGGTTCTTCTCCCGTGTGTCGCCATTGTTGTGGTAAAAAACACAACGCCCACATTATTGATGGTCCACTTCGAATAATGGGGACCCTTTCATTATAAATTTGGCCAAATACCTTTTTGGATTTTTATTTTAGTTGATTTTGCCCTAAGCGCTTTTTGTTAATTTTAGTTTTCCTTTGCATTCTTGTTTTGATTGCTTGTTAGAATCGATTTTTTATAAGCTTCAATTGACCGCTTGTTTCACCCCATTTTGGTCAAAACTGGTTTGAAAAATGGGCAACTCCTTTGAAAATCTGATTATTTATGTAAGCCTGGGTTTAAAAATGCATAAATGTACATATCGCATTTTTATAATTAAATTAGTTTCAATAATGAATTCAGTTTAATATTAACTCGTAGTGAGTTTTGTTGGACACCTAATCCTAAAGGGTTTAGCGTGGAACCGAATGGACAAAGCAGTCCAAGGGACCTGGGATGTGAATCCCAACCGGTCACCATATTGTACTATAAATGTACATCTATTGTTAATAAAAAATGCAATGCATGATTTATCTTTCTATTGTTTTCGCTATCCATGTCTGTTTAACAAGTTTTTACTAACATTTTTTTTATTTTTAGTTATGCAGCCAAACCATTAATTATCAGGATTTTAAGAAATTCACTCCAATTTCCAAATCAAATCTTAATCTCAAAAATCCAAAAATTCTAAGTGGCTGTAGTTTAGTTAATTTCATAACTAAATTTCATTAAAATCAAATCAAATCAAAACATTAATTTTATATATTAAATCTCAAAATAATAAATTAATTATTATATAAAATATAATAATTTAATTAAAATTAAATATAAAATTAATATATATAAAATAAAATTAATCGCATCGAGAGTTTGTATCGCATAGTGAATTTTGACTTGACACATATTAACAAACCCCGATACCTGCCATACCCCGATGCCGATGGCCGACACCACACTCCTCCAATTGCTGATACTCCTCCATATCTCCGATCGCCAAAAAGCTTACGTCAAAAGGCATCGCATTGGAGATTTTGTTTTGCATTATAATAAAACTCCGATATCCCTCTTCCTCCCGATCCGATCTAATTTGCCAACGCAAGAGGGCATTAACCAAGTGTAAAAGCTTATGTGATGTTTTATTTTCAAAAACTCATTTGAAATGAGTTAAAACTAATGGAGCGAATAAGGGTACTGGGAGTAAGTGTAGATATATTTTTTTAATATTAGTTTATATTAATATTTTATATGTGATATATTATATGACTTAAATTAATTTTTATATGTAATGTTTAATTAATTTAATTTAAATTTAAATATCATTTAAATTAATATTAATTAGTTTTTTTTTAATTAGATTAAATTTGTTTATAAAATAGTTAATTAAAATATCAATTAGTGAAATTAATAAATAGTTTATTAATATTTAGTTTAATTTATAATTAACAATTAATTTAGAATTAATTAGAGTTCTAATTTAGGATTTGATTTTTAATGAGAATTTTGATTTTTTTTAGCCCAGCAACAAAATTTTCAGATTCATGCAAGATTTGACCCATCAACTTTGGAAGTTCATAGAATAAGTTTTATTTGGCCAAATGAGGCCCGGGACGGCTCATTGGAAAGAAAAAATCAAGAAGAACATTTTT
Organism: Pinus taeda; assembly: GCA_000404065.3. Lineage (NCBI taxonomy): Eukaryota > Viridiplantae > Streptophyta > Pinopsida > Pinales > Pinaceae > Pinus > Pinus taeda. The sequence continues at coordinate 2,034 of APFE031751726.1, forward strand.
GAGGAGGTTTCACTAACAGATTTAATCATTTATTGGGTCAAAAATCAAGCAGAAGATCAAGCTCCGAATTTTGAAAACAAAATCAATTTTCTGAGTTATTTTCTTCATTTTCATTTGTCCAAAACCTCTTCTAATTTTAGATCCATTGGTTAACCATATCTCTAGCCAATTAAACCATCCCACGCATCAAGAGAAACTTTATATTTTATTTTCAATTATTTATTTAAATAGAATTTGATTGGATTTTATTTAAATGCCAACAATGCCATGTTGATTTTATTGTTGCATTTTAATTTATTTTGATTTCTTTTTGCAGGAAAACAGTGGAAGAAATATGGAGAAAAAGATCTCAGTCAATGAAAATGCTCCAGCAATTAAAGATCAGAATTTTGAGCAAGCAAAATTAGATTTAGCAGATTTCTCTTCAACAAACTCTCCTCTCCAAAATTCCTTCACAAATATTATAAATAACAGATTGCAGAATGGAATAGGGGCTGCTCTCCTCTACAATTTTAGATTTATTAATAGGAATTTAGAGTTGTAGGAGGGAGGAGAGAAAATATCAGATCTGGGGATTATTGAAGATTTTTTCCTTTGTATCTTGAATTATGTATGAGGGGCAGAGTTTGCACTATTGTGGCTCTAATTTTGAAGGCAGAAGTTCAAGCAATGTAAATGACTGTTGGAGACCAAGATCAGAGAAATGGATGCAATAAATTGGTATTTTTAATACTACTCTTTCAAATATCAGTTTCATTTTTATGGTAACAGGAATGTCTCATTTTATTCATGTTTGTGCACTATTGTCAATATGGGTAATTTATCTCAATGTTGTTATTATGTATCTATGTTCTTATGGAATAAATCCTGATTTCTGAGTAACTATTTACCCAGAAATTTGTCTTATTAAAACTGATTTATTGAATGGTAATATGTTGTGAACTATTTCCACATATTATTGTTTAATTATTGGATTTACTGGTTTGATAATCAATATCATTTATGTGAACTACTTCCTAAGTGTTGTTGGTTTATTATTTCGGTTAAAGGGTCTCAATAGGATCTGTTTTGATATCCATAATATCATTTAATTGAACTACTTCATTAACTGGATATTCATTATAAACAAGACATATTTAAATCCCAATACTTTAATTATCTTGCTCTTAGTTGGGTTAGATCTATATCTACCTAAATAAGATAGGATTTAGATTAGTTTCTTTTGCTTGCATCATAGAATAAGCTTGAATTTAGAGTAAGTTCTACATTCTTTTAAGTCCTCTCCTCAAAGGGGAAAAATTTTAGTTGTGGCTTGGCTGAACTCAAATCAGCTTAAGGATCATTCTCTTGTTTGATCAGCAAGAAGAAGTGATCTGATATCCCTGTCTATTGGTAGGTAAAGATACATCATAAACCAATAGCAATAGGGAGAAGGTAACTGGACCTAGTTAAACCAGTCGGAGCCACCATACCAAATGGAAAAGGAGCTGCTTTAAGGTCCGGACCGGGTGGTTATTCCCCAATGTTGTTGCAGTGATTTTCGAGGCATCAACAACACCCTAGTCTGCTTCGACAGGCGAACCCAAAGAAAAAGAGAGATTTTCTTGAAAGGTCATAATGCTTGGGCCGAATAACATTCCCGTATAGGTTATGTGATCAGTTTGACGTGATTATTTCCTTTGTACGATTGTGAAGCTTACAGCATTCATCTCCGTACGTTATGTGATTGGGGCTCACAGCAATCACCTTCGTCCATTTCAATGGGAAAAGCAAAGGAAGAGTTTTTGTCGATCGACAGAAACAATCCTGCCTAACCGCAGGAACTTCCATTTGGTAACCTAGAAACTCTCCTTTTACTGAAAGACCTGGGGCCATGCAAACCTTTGTTTGCAAGTGAAAAGTGACCTTTGATTTTCTTATTTTGTAGGTTCTTAACCCTTTACCTCGTAGCTCGGTCGTTTGTAGCTTACATAAAAAGGTCATGATCACATGTTACAGTAGTGATCAAGGTCATTAAAAATAAATCTACCAAGAGACATTATCAAAAGACTGGTAAGAGTAATGTTCCTGCAAGGTTCAAGCTTGTTAAAAAATCAACCTGCACTAAGCGCAAGTTAGAACAAGGTTAAAGCTCGTTAAAAAATAAACCCGCCTTTGGTAAATAACCTTTGTGATCGCTTTGTTGTCTGCCCTCTGTGAACTTTGGTTGTGTTCCTTCCATCACCTCCATCTCATTCGGTCGGCCATACACTTCCACTTGATTGTTTACCCTTTTGAGTAACATCTGCGATGAGTGATTATGATTGCCACACTCTTCACACTGCCATGTTTTGAGAAGTTCCAAACTTACCTGGAACCAGCTGCTACCCAGAAATATCACTCGTTCCTAAAAAACGAGCCTCTTTTAAACTCTTTTTAGACTTGTTAAGTATAAAAAGATTGTCAAATCAAAAGAGTTTTCTAAAAACCTGTAGAGCTGGAATCTCCTCCTCAAATCAACTGCTGGAATCTCTTCCTCAAATCAACTGCAGCATTACTGAAGCTCTGATACCACAATAATGGCAGAAGTTTCCTCAGACACATAATTTTATTAATCAGAAAAAAATAATTACATAATTGATTTGCAAGAGCTTACACCCGAACAACCAAACACTCTTGCAATGAGCTATTTATAATCTCCATGTCCTAACTACCTCTAATTAAGGATAACTTATTAAATAACAAGTGTCCATTTACATTAAATTCTATTCAAACCAACTAGCTAACTAATCTCCTAAAATAGAGCCTAAGATACGACACATTTGGAGAGCCAATATCTTGTTACAACAATATACTAATTTCTAATTGTCTCCATTAATTAATTAATCATTCTAGAATAATAATTATTAATTTAATTTCTTAAATTAACAATTATTTTATTTCAATTTTATAACCTATGATAATAAATTATTTTTGGATCATCTAACACTTCCCAACTCGTTAAAGTAAGGGGAACGTTATCTCTCTCATATATTTTAATCTTTTTGGCTTTAGGGATTATTAAACAAAAATATCGAGTGTTTGTCTTTGTCAGCTCGTTAAAACTATCGAAAAGTCATCCCTTTCATATTATTTTACACTTTTTTGGACTTAAGGGATTATGCCATGAAAAAGGACTATTGGAGTCTCCTTTTCATCCATTTTCAAACTCTCTATACATGAAAAATACCAAGTTATCTTTGTCGTTAAACTCATTAAAACAATAGCGACAAACTTGTCCACCCAGACAAGAACGAGTCTCACTTACGCTAGGCTCGCTAAACACAAAGCGACAGGTTTGCCCGAAGGGAAAATTATAGACCAAGCATATGTTATCCTCCTCAAGCTTGTCAAAAATAAAGAGGTACTGATCAGCAATGACTAGGGAAAAATGGGAAGAAAACTTGAAGAACTCTATTGGTAGCAAGTCGCTCTTGAACATGACAATTTCACTCCATCACCGTGATTGAGTTGGGTTGGGTTTTTCCGTTCACCGTCACCATTGATCCGCCATGCCATCCATGGGGTTAACGCTACCAGTCCATATCAGTGTCGCCAATATGTTCAAGAGAAGTCATTTAGAGAATTCACCACCCAACAAAGGCCTCATCCACTGCATTACATCCACGATCCATTTTTCATGACCACCATTCCTGAACCTTATATCATCAGATCATTTTCACCTCCACAAAAATCATTTGCTTTGTTTTGCGTGGTAGATGTGAGATACATCAAGGCCCTCCTACGACAGGTCACTTCTTGTCAACATCATCTCATTATCCAAGAAGTTGACTTAGAAACAACCCTTTTAGTACTTTGAAGCTTGCATGCCTCAATGGAAAGTTTCTCACTTCCGACGACAGGTTTACGTCAATGACCTTCGACCAAACGAATTTGCGTGGTGTTCGACATCGGCTCATATATTCACACCACGTGATTGTATTGTAGTACCTTGAGGGTCATCATCATTATTGGTGATTCCTCTAACGTCTGTTAACAGCTCACATTATTGGCTGGTAATCAGACCTTGTCTTTCCATGTTCGACTTTAGAACATCTTTTCACATGGATTGACTTGTACATCGAGTGAAGATTGGATGAGTTTTGAAGACCCCGGATCTAGTTTCATCCATCCAGGCTGCGATATATTTTGGAAAATAAAGACATCAATTGTACACAGAAGATGCACAGATAGTCATCTAAACAAAGGAAGATGACTCTTCATGCGAAGAATCACTAGTTTGCAACAGCAAACGATTGTCTATCCTATGTACATGAAAATGAATTTATAAAGCTGAGCATGGGAATTCCCGCCTCAGCTAGATCATGAAAATAATATGATGATGATTTATTGTATTATATCTTATACAAGTCACCTTCCAGTTCGAATACCTCGGATCCTCATGAATAAAGCATTTCACCTAACATCAGAAGATTTACGACCTCATGCTTTAGGGGAAGCTACTATAGACATATTTGGACACTACAACCCCAAACGCATATGTCCATACTAAGGGCTCGTTAAGTCCCTAAAAGTGTTGTTTCACACCCTAAAGGATCATGGTCAACTGATTACATCATTTACCAAAAGTTCCCCCGGAAAAACTACTCAGAAATGGCCAAAACTGGACCATACAAACTGCTCCATGAGCAAGGTGTGATGCATACTGACCGCCTAACTAGTCAGGTGCAATGCATACTCAAATGGCCTTCTGTGGGGTGCGATGAGTGAGAATAGACAAATGGTAGAGACAATTTGCAAGGTGGATGATCATGGAATCTTCTAGAAACTTCCCCTGTGACACTTGCCTCTCTGAATTCACCCAAGGATGAGTAAGAGATCATGAAATGTCCAAGTGGAACCAAGAACTATCAGTGGAATGACACTAATCAAAAACCCAGAGTTGACTCACACCCTTGCAAGACATCTATAAATGGATCCCTAATCTAAGAGATATGGAGGCTGGAATTTTGTATTTTGTAAGAAAGTGTTGGTTTGTTCATGAGAAGAGACCTTGCATTGTTGGGTGATTTGCTTGTTCATGAGTTGAAGAGGGCTTCTACAACTAGGAGGATGATGTTGGATCAGACAGCTGGGTTGTAATCCTCTCTTACATTATATTAATAAAGTTCTTTGAGTTTTCCTCCATATGGTCTCGTATTTGTGAATCTTATTGTTTATAAATGCAATTGTATGGTCAATTTGTTTCTGATTCCGCATTGTTTATGATGTTTTAGATAGAGATGCTTTGATAGTTTTTTGTTACTTTGACTCTACAAATACTCTTTGAAGCGGGACAAGTAGGAGAGGAGTGGCAAATTCTATCAAGGAAAGGAGAAATCAAGCTAGGATCAAAGCGGAAGATCTAGGTTGGTCTTCTTTTCTTCTCTTCCATCTATCACGCTTAAAGGAACTCTTGAAAAGATTTCATTGTTTGTTTCTAAGATAGCTACCCGTCTTAGTGGGACTAGCAGTTTGAATCAACACTAGTTTTCCTTCAAACAATATTTTTGAAGGAAATAAATTATTTCAAACATTAGCATAGAAAAAATTATTTTGAGAGTAATCTTGACATAATAAATGATTAAAACTACTCTTCAAGATATATTTAGTAATACCTGGAGGGACACTATTGAGAATTAATTAATTGTCAGAAGTTGTGATACCTAAAATTAAATGAAATAGATGTGTAGCATCAATCCTCCTACAAACTATTGATAAGAGAGTATGCCTTCTTCATCACCAACTAATTACTAATAAACAATTACATACACATGTGAAAATATAACACAACAACTGTAACATAAAAAAAAAGTTATCGTCCAAATCCAAGCACACAAACCACTCAAAGCATCCAAACACAAATCTACAAGCCATTCAAGGCAAGAAACATAGACTAAATTAAAGAAGAGAATGATATGGTCAAGCAAAGCAAATAAAACATAATGTGAATTTTGAAGTTAATCTCAAACATATACATAATAATGATAATCTAAAAATGTGACATTGTTTCCCTCAAATGGAACCGACTTAGATCCATCTAACGCTGAATCTATCATGCATCGAGAGGGATCAAATCCATTGAGATGCAAACCTTTCCTCAAAGTATACGCTCCAAAAATAAGGTTTGCACCAAGGGATTTGATTCCTCTCCGTGCAGGATAGATCCAGTGTTAGTTGGATCTAAGTTGGTATAAATTTGATTAAAAAATTATATGAAAAATTATATTTTTACACCGTAGGCTTGGTCTATATTGAAATTGGGCTTGAGGAATTTTTATTTTTAAATAAATGAGTAGACAAGATTTGATTTCGAGAAAATATTCTTCATCTAATACATCATCGAATGGATGATATGAAAAGTATTTGAATGGTTTTCAGTTTCAAATCAAAGAATAAGAGATTTAATTTAAAAATCCTTTAGTCCCCCACCTGTTAAGAACATTGGAATCATATAGTTTTGTTTGGTTACTAATGTATCCCTGCAATTCATACCATTAGGCAATTGGATCGTTGCATTCAAGCCTTCAAGCCTGGTTGCATTCAAATCTGTCACTTTAGGATCACCACATTCACACATTCACACTTGTCACTCTGGGCCTCATAATAGGCTTGGTACTACACAATTATGCTGAAGGTTTTAAACCTAATGTGAGATCTGGAACCATAACTGGAATCTAACTAACTCTCAGTGTATTTATCAAAGGACGTATCGAGAGGTGGAAATCAGAACCCAATCCGACTTCACACTACTAAGCATTAAATTATCCTTGAATTGTCTCTTGTGATGCCATGTGATGCCATATTATACAGAAACACTTTAAACACAAGTTATTTCATGCCTCATATTATTATATATTACATTTTATATAATAATTGGAAGCTTAAAATTTGTTGTTGGCCACCCATAAGGTTTTTAGAAGTACTTAATGGGATCCAAGTCAAAGAATTTAATGGGATTTCCACATTCACACCTGTCACTCTAGGATGATGGTGGTTTCATGCAATGCTTTGTTACTCACAAAAACAAACAAAAAATTATTTTTTACACATGTGACCATTCATTTATAAAATATGTGTCATTATATATTTAAATAAGCTTACGTCTATATTAATTTATCATCATTCTATGCTATTACAATCACATTAGTCCAATTCTTCTCTTTAATCTACAATTTTTCAAGACAATTCAATCTTCAAATAATCAATAACAATTGTAGATAGAATAATAAATACAATGAACAATAAGAGACAAATAAGAAACACTAGGTTTGATCAAAGACCGAATAAAAACCCCACAAGGGGGGAAACCTTTCAAATTATTCTTCTTATTAGATTGGCATACAATGTTAAGCAAAGAGAGTACAAATTTCCAATTCTTCAATAACAAGACTATTATCCAGAAAAGCCAACCAAACAATATCCAAGAGAAACAATATCCAAGAGATGAGCCCAGTAACAATACAAGTTACCGACTCCAGTCATAGGGAGTCAGTCATGAGGATACACAGGAGTCATGAGGATACAGTCATAGGGAGTCATGAGGATACACGGAGTCATGAGGATATGAGGATACACGGAGTCATGAGGATACACAGTCATAGGGATTCATGAGGATACAATACAAGTTACCGTTCCAAGCTCCAGTCATAGGGAGTCATGAGGATACAACAATTACCATTCCAAGCTCCAGTCATAGGGAGTCATGAGGATACAACAGACAACAGTTACCGTTCCAAGCTCCATAGGGAGTCATGAGGATACAACAGTTACCGTTCCAAGCTCCAAGCTACCGTTCCAAGCTCCAGTCATAGGGAGTCGTGAGGATACAAACAAAATTTTCCTATTTGAGTGGAGAAGCAACCAAACAATATCCATGAGACAATAATTTACCGTTCCAAGCTGATCTAAGTTACCAAGGGGGAGAAGCAACCATCCCCCAAACAATATCCAAGAGACAATACTGATCTAAGTTACCGTTCCAAGCTGATCTAAGTTAGCGTTCCAAGTTACCAAGGGGGAGAAGCAACCATCCCCCAAACAATATCCAAGAGATAATACTGATCTAAGTTACCATTCCAAGCTGATCAGAACCAAACAATATCCAAGAGACAATAAGTTACCATTCCAGTTACCGTTCCAAGCTACTGTTGGAAACCAAACAATATCCAAGAGACAATATGTTACCGTTCCAGTTACCGTTCCAAGCTGATCTAAGTTACCAAGGGGGAGAAGCAACCATCCCCCAAACAATATCCAAGAGACAATATTGATCTAAGTTACCGTTCCAAGTTGATCTAAGTTACTTACCGTTCATCTAAGTTACCGCTACTGTTGTTCCAAGCTAACGTTCCAAGCTCCAGTCATAGGGAAGGGAAGTCAAGCTACCGTTCCAAGCTCCATATCCAAGAGACAATACTGACCGTTCCAAGCTCCATATCCAAGGGAAGTCAAGCTACTGTTCCAAGCTCCATATCCAAGAGACAATACTGACCGTTCCAAGCTCCATATCCAAGGGAAGTCAAGCTACTGTTCCAAGCTCCATATCCAAGAGACAATACTGACCGTTCCAAGCTCCATATCCAAGAGACAATACTGATCTAAGTTACTGTTCCAAGCTCCATATCCAAGAGACAATACTAATCTAAGTTACCGTTCCAGTCAAGAGACAATATTGATCAAGAGACAATACTGATCTAAGTTACCGTTCCAAGCTCCATATCCAAGAGACAATACTGATCTAAGTTACCGTTCCAGTCAAGAGACAATACTGATCAAGAGACAATACTGATCTAAGTTACCGTTCCAGTCATTTACCGTTTCCATAGTTTCAAGCTCCATTTACTGTTCCAAGCTTCAGTCATAGGAGCTCCAGTCATAGGAAGTCGTGAAGATACAACCAAAATTTTTCTATTTACAACCAAAATTTTCCTATTTACCGTTTCAAGAGCTCCAGTCATAGGAAGTCGTGAAGATACAACCAAAATTTTCCTATTTACAACCAAAATTTTCCTATTTACCGTTTCAAGCTCCATTTACCGTTCCAAGCTCCAGTCATAGGAAGTCGTGAAGATACAACCAAAATTTTCCTATTTACCGTTTCAAGCTCCATTTACAGTTCCAAGCTCCAGTCATAGGAAGTCGTGAAGATACAACCAAAATTTTCCTATTTACAACCAAAATTTTCCTATTTCAGCAACAAGGGGGAGAAGCCATTATATAGGTAAGGATCACAACTATCCTGTTTTCTTAGATGTTTCCATCAAGACCCTCAAGAGTCAAGTGGTAGAACACATGCATCCAAAACCTTGGGAGGAGATGGAGGAGATACAAAGTTACCTTATAAGGTAAGGATAGAAAACAACTTACCTTATAAGGTAAGGATAAAAAACAATCCAAGGCACTTGGGGAGATACACACTTCACCAAAGGGATCACTTCTATTTTCTTATTTCTTGTCCATAAAAATCCCTCCATTTGCTTTTAGTTTGGATGTCCTTTCACTTCACCAAAGGGATCACTTCTATTTTCTCATTTCTTGTCCATATAAATCCAAAACAAACAAGGAGTCACTTCTATTTTCTTATTTCTTGTCCATAAAAATCCAAAACAAACAAGGAATCACTTATATTTTCTTATTTCTTGTTCATAAAAATCCAAAAAAGAAAAATTGTTTAATTTCAAAATAAAATCAAAATATTTCACTCCATTGGTAAGTGATCTATAATTCATTGAGAAAATATGTACCAAATACCTTACCAAATTATCATCCAAAATATGAAATAACATTATGAACCAACAATTCAGAAAATTAACGGAGACTTTTTCACAAGTCAAAACGGTTTAAATGCCATTCCATGGAAGACGTGGGACCAAGCCCTGAATGGATGCATGCCGTCCGTTGGAGATGAAGGAGTCCACCTCCATGAACCTGTCCTTAAATTATAAACAAGCGCTACTTCTGGTTGTAGTTTGGGAATGTAACAGTTCCACCATGGTAAGAAGCAGAGGTGATCCCCTACTCCTATGCAGTCAAAGCATTCATGCGTGCTGGGCAAACGTTAATCCTAAAATCCTCCCACGGCGGTCTCCCACTCTCCTCCGACCTTATACTCTTAAAGTCCTCCCATATCGATTCAGGCACCCTTGCAATCTCCTTCCACGTCCAGGGCGATGAACCGATTGGCGTGCGGCGGTGGTCACTCTCAAACTCCCAAATACGAATCCCTTCTCTCATTTCTGCAACGACGAGTAGCCGCGACCCGCAGGTGACAAGCCGAGGGGAGGAGCGGCGATGATTAAGCAGTTCTTCAGGGAAGGGCGCAAGAAGTATGGGCAACGGAGTTTCTGCGTCTCCAGTAACACTTGACGGCATGCTGAAACCCACAATACCCAACGGTTCTTGAGGAAGGTGCCCTAAAATGTAGAACGCACCATTGCAATAAACCATCCGGCGTTTGACGCTAAAATACTCTACCTCGAAGAAAATTAAGTCAGGCCGAAGATGACCCGCAATATTCCATGTCATTTCAAGATCACTGGAATCGTAGAGCTCCACTAAACATCCTGCCGCCCTGCCGG
>APFE031751730.1:0-57399 GCA_000404065.3 Pinus taeda
TTGATTAATAAATTCCTGATGCCTATGTTTGGTGGACGTAGCCCAGATTGGTTGGGTGAACCACGTTAAATATTGTGTCATATGTGTTTGATCTTCTGTTGTGTGTTTTATTGATTTGTTGTGCCTCTGAATTCCAACAGGCAGTAGCCCCCCTACACGGGGTCCAGGGGAACACCCCGGGAAACTTTTTTTGGACCCTATATTAGGTGGGCGGACCTACCTATGGTTTTGTGCATGGATTTAGAACATGGCTTTGGGTATGATGGTTTTCTTCCCATGGTATTTTCTAGATCCAATCAATGGAACTATGATTATGTTCTAATCAAGGGTATGGATTGGGGTTTATGGATGCTTCGGCATGTATATATATATATATTGTAACATTGAAAGGAATATAATGAAAAAACAATCTAGTAGTCCTGGTTAAGGGATCCATGGGAAACTCTCTGTGTATATATGTTTTATGTTTTATGCTCTCGCCAATGTTTATTTTCTGTTTTTAAGAATTCGTTTGCAGGTAATTTATTTACAGGGTTAAAACCTACAATCTCGTAGGGGTAGGGTTTCAGAATTCTTCTTTATGATAAAAATGTCTCTGAGCCTCATTGTAACACAGTTCGTAAGACATGTAGCTGTCACATCTCTTCTCAGAGATAAGTTACCATCACCCGAGCTAGTTTGTTCCATTTTGCATGTAAATAATTTTCAATACTTGTTATTAATTACTTGAAGTTATGTTCTTTCATTGTATCTATTTGTTCTGTTTAAATGTGTATTTCATTTCATTCCTTCATAAATATGGACCAGAGAGGCTTCTATAGTCCAACATTTAGAGATATCATGTCTTTCTAGGTAAGTTGAGTATTCAAAGCCATTCATCTATAAGAGCCATCAACTAGTTGTTAATTTTTTCAAATGAAGTCAAACTCCACCTTGGACAGCTTAGATGACCAAGATAATGATTGCAGTAGATTCCTCTTTTTGAGAGGACCAAAATCGACCTAAAGATCACCATATTTGGACAAGCAGGGGTTGATTTTTGAATTTATTTATTCACTCGTGTATATTGGGTTAGGTCGGCCCTAAGCACATGTTAAATTGGACAGGTTGGCCTCAACCCCAGGTGGACCCTCATGAAAGCCTATAAATAGAAGAGACCTCAAGCTCATTTGGACACAATTTATTAAGCCATATTCTCTTCTCTTATTGTCTTGGTTCGCACAAGTCTGTCGAAGGAAAATTCGCGCAAGGGTCTGAAATCTCAGGGATGAAGCTCGCACTAATCTAGGATTTTATAATTCCTGGACATTGACACTGAATTGAGCATTTTAGTCCTTGGATGTTGGCACACAGTGGTCAAGGCAACATCTAGATATCCCTATACCCTGACACAGAAGCCTATGGGAGCGTCCAGGGTTTCAAAGGCGAATCTGGAGGTGTTAGTCCCTAGACGCTCACATAGAGTGGTCCTGAGAGCATCCTGGCAGTCACGAACGCACACACAGTAACTAGAAGAGAGCACTTGAGGGTTTGGAGCAGATCTGGTGAGTTGGTCCCTGGACGCGTGCACATAATGGTTTAGGGAGCATCTGGGCTACCATAGATGATGGCATATAGTTCACAAAGAGCGTCCAAGATTGTTATAGATGCTGGCACAACTCATCCTCCCTGCATCCAGGAATCAAATATGAAAGCTTAGTATTCTTAATATTATGCTCAGCCATAACAGTATTCAACAGTGTTCATCACAATGTTCAATAGTATCCGACAGTTGACTACAGTCAGTGACAGCACATTACAACCATTAGAATGAGGGTTTTGATTATAAGCATGATTAGATATGGTTTTTGGATATCATAGTTTTCTTTTTTTGCATAGAGGAAGTTATGGATCATTGTACTCTCTTTTTCTGAATCATTTGATGACGATCTAAGAAGAAGAATATTTGCAAAGGTTTTCCCCATATTGGGTCTTGCCCTGGTCTTAGACAAATCCTGGTGTCTCTATGTGTGTGCATTTTTTTTCTTCTATTGTTCCTTTATGTTCCATTGCATTGATGATGATGGTGTTGTTCTTCCTATATAGTTTCATATAATGATGAATAATGGTGTAGATCTAAATAATGTAACATCGATATGAGGTGAACTTAATGTATTAATGAAGAAATGAAATTATCAAATCAAAGAATAATGTAGCCCTATGAAAAATTAACATGGAACCATAGTTGTTTTGAAGAAAAGCCATGAAGATCACCCCGATGATGACACCTTTGATGGAAGAAAAAAGAGGATGGTGGAGACCTAAAATAATTATAGGGTTTGAATAAAACCCTAGGCAACTTGATTATTAGGGTTTGACAGATTCTATGAGGTTAGGGTTGGTTAGAAAACCTGGTTTATGGGAACAATATGAGATATGGAACCTAGCTGGTCAATGTGAAGATGCTCAAGAACTTAACAAAGATTTGATGAAGCCCTATATGGGATAATTCATAGCAGACCTGGTTGGATAATTGAAGGCAACATTGCTATATGAACCATGGACATTGATGGCTCTTGAAGATTGGTTCAAGAGGGAGAAGATCACCTCTCATTTAAGATAAGTATTTCTTAACTTATGATGCCTCTTACTTTTATGGATCTGATTATTATGTTTATTGCTTATACTTCCTGGATATGTGTTTGAGTATATGGATATTTCTAACCTCCTTGATGAAATGTGATGAGTAGATCCTTCTTGAGGATCATTTGAAATGCAAGAAGGATGGCTAGAGCTGAAAAGGAACTATATGAAAATGTCCAAATGCTACACGCGACCTATGTCTAATGAAAAGGTGCACGTGTATTTGAATACTACGATATGCATGGTATGTTGTATTTCAACAATAACATTGATGGCTAGGTAAGCCCCAAGACATAATGAGAATGTCTCTTTCTTTGATGGCTCATACATGTATATGAAAGCGACTTGAATCTATGTTTCCTATGATGAAATGATGCATCTGGTGTCGAACATTTTGATCTTCTTGAATTCTAAGAGGTTTTAATATTGATACACTTGATGATTGGCTAACATCGTTCCATTGGACATCTTGATCCTATAAGGAAGGCTAGCACCTTGACTCTAGTAAATGATACTCTTGATACTTGTCATGATGGATTTCATATAGAAGGATAGCTCATTGACTCCTATACACTATTCTGTTGATAATGCTTGTGATAAGCATGGTGAAATCATATGGAAAGAGAGATTGACACTCTCATTGTTTTGATAAAGTTTTATTGAATGACCTTACCTGATCTATTGATCACGATAAGCATGATGTTAGATGTATAACTATGAGATTTATATTATAGATCTCTTACTACCCAGGGTCATGTCTTGATGGCATATGATAAATCTGAATGCCCTAACTTGATGGATTGACTTGATAGAGAGTGTTATTGTGTTCATAATATCTGAGATATGATGTTGCATCTATCTTCTACTTTGAGTCTAACCTTTGATGAAAGGTTGATGTCATGATGCTAATAGCCATAATAGATTTATGTTTATGATCTAAAAAAATTGTTGTTGCATGACTCTAGTAGAGATATTTTGATGACATGAATGAAGATGAATGAAGTAGATCCTCAGTCAGAGGGAGAATCTCCTCTCAAACTACTATTTACATTCTTTATTGTTGAAATATGATTTATGTGCATTTGACATTATTGATCTGTAGCAAAGTCTCATATCTGAAGCTTGTACATAAATTAGGGTTTATGTTATGTACACAGTCACAGAATTGGGAAATATCGTCCCTGGACGCATGCATGCTAAAGCCCAAGTAGCGTCTAGGAAGCTAAATACGCTCCCATGCTAACCTAAAGGGAGTGTCTAGGGTTTGACTACATTTTACCATCATCTAAAGCTTTATGAATACGTCTATTTCCTTAACATGAACATGCAAACTGCACTTGTGCTTGCAAGTGACTGGGACATACATTTAGATATGTCACTATGTTTGTGCTCCAAGAGATTGGCATGATTTAGTTGATTAACATAGATGAGAAGCCTTTAGTGTTGTGTCATGATACTTGAAAATAACTTTGAATTTTGAATTTTTGATTGAGATATGTTTTAACCATAGATCTCTCTATGATAACGAATTTGGACTTGACTTGATAACTAATGATTTGATTTGATGATTGTTGATTTTCCCAGATGTTTATGCTATGTGGGAATAATGGGTTATATGAATATTCAAATGATTTTGTATTGGCTTCCTCGTTCCTAGCAGAATGGTTGAGGTAATGATAGTTGTGATTCAACATGAAAATAGAACCTGCATGACTCATCCTTAGTGTATGCATTTGCAACTAGTGACAAAAATGACTTGTATTATGATTATGAGAATCACTTGATCAAGTTTGGATTTATAATGCATGGTTGATGAAAACTTGTTGGCATAATAATAAATGAAGGCACTACTTGAGATGAGCTCTCCCTGTCTCCTGGTTGAAAGAATTGATATTGTGATGTTGATGACTTTGATAATCGTTGTGATTCGACTTCTAAACTTTGATAAGCCGACTTTGTTGATGTGATGGTACAACATTGATTTATGTAAGGTTGATTATGATGGATTAGCAAGGAATTATGCTTAGATAACTGCTCCCCGATCCAGGTATGTCTATATTTGACAGTTATCTGATGATGTCATGATGATGATTTCCAAGGTATGACTTTGATTTTGATAATGGTTTTGGTTTTACATCCTGATGGTATACTCTTGACAGATGATGAGCCTTTGATGATCTAAATCAGAGGGAGATAGCTTCTAAAGCTCAAAATGATGTATCATGGCATGATGAATCGATTTCTGTAAATTGGAAAAGAAATTTTATATTGCGAAGCTATTCGAAAAAAATTTGAATAATGAAAATGAAAATTCTTGGATGTTCTGATTTGAAGTTCAAAGATGTTTTTGAACTTGACATGGCATCCGACTTTTAATTGAAGCATTGATGTTATGTTTTGAACATCCATCTATATATATATATGATGTGCATGGAACCTGGATAAATTCATGATTGAGCTACTTCATTCACATAGAGTTGCCACCGATCATCCATTGAAATATCTGCATGAGATATTCTATTTTTAAGGCTGAGATATTTCTCCTATGTTATGTGATTGCATGGATGTATTGTTGTTGATAGAGATTAGTGTTAAGCACATTTGGATGTTGCTTTAGTATGAGATCTGCCATGATATATTGGATGAGAGGTCCACAATATGATTGAGGATGAGTACGATGTTTCCATAAGGGATAGCTATCAAGCGGGATGAAGAAGCTCCTTAAAACGTTGTCTAAGCATGATCTGGATATGACATGGATACATTGTGATGACATAGAGTGAGATCTTATTGGAAGAAAATCCCATATTTATAGTTGGGACCAAGATACTCTCATATATTGAGACAATTCAGTTGTTCGAAACAAGCTCAGACTTGTGGTTGGCACCTCCTTAGAGAGAGGATGATTATGGTATCCTTTTGTGATTTATATGATTATTTATGTTCTGACATGATATTTGATTTGATGTCCTGTATGAACAGGAAACAACTACTATTGAGACAAGCTGATACCAGATTTGAGTATGATGAGAATAGTGTTGATCGAGAACATTGAGTTAACTCTTCCTCCCTATCTAAGCTCCTAGGGCAAGGAATTGAGGTAGAAGGACTCCTGGGGTTGTGGGAACTCTGGACAATAAGGTATGACCCCTATCTATTACCCATAGGGTTGAAGATGTTGCTCCCATATCTTCATAGGGTCGGAGAATGTTGCTCCCCTATTTGGTCTTTGTAGAGTATACCCTAGTTAGCATCATACCCACAAGCAGGGCTTGTCGGGAATACCGCTCCTCGTTTCACCAATGAGTTGAGAGTGTACTTGGGGTATACAACCCAAGTTGATTATGATGCAGGTTTTCTACCACATGACTATTAGGGTCATCTATGGGAAGATCAGTAAGAAATAAGATGGGTTGAGATAACCCTATGTGACTTCAGGTTGATATTGAGCTCCTTGATGAGACCTTAGGGTCGAGATGTGCTCCCCTATGTGCTTGGATATCCTATTGCTTAGTATGGGGTTGTATATGTATAGCTCCCCCATGAGATTTCGGGTTGAGATGTGTTCCCCGATGTGGTTCCAAGTTGAGATGTGCTCCTTGATGATATGCTCTCCGATGACAATTGATTATGATATTTCAGGTAGTAGCTTACTGGCAGATGTTCCAGGTAGCATCCTGATGCATAGAGGGTAGTAGCTTAAGCTCCCCTTCGATAACAAATTCTTCTTCTTCTAGATTCGAGAATGTTCAGCATGTGAGCAGGAACAATCAAGAGATAAACAAGAATAAGCAAGGGATAGATCGAGATGTACATTGATGACTTGTGATGGTGAGATACTTGAGGTGGTCATTGCATGTTGACTAAATGACAGAGATGATAAATGATGATATGTGATGACACTTGAAGATACCATAATGGCATATTGATCGATAGACATATATTGGCAGGTGGAATTCTTCGTAGTTGAGAGGGAGAGTTAATTTTTTCAATTGTGGTCAAATTCCACCTTGGACAGGTCAGATGACCAAGATGATGATTGCATTAGATTCCTCTTTTTGAGAGGACCAAAATAGACCTAAATATCACCTTATTTGGACAAGTAGAAGTTGATTTTTGAATTTATTTATTCACTCATGTATATTGGGTTAGGTCGGCCCTAAGCACATGTTAAATTGGAGAGGCCGGCCTCAAGCCCAAGTGGACCCTCATGAAAGCCTATAAATAGAATATACCTCAAGCTCATTTTGACACAATTGATCAATCCATCTTATCTTCTCTCATTGTCTTGGTTCACACATGTTTGTCTGAGTAAAATTCACGCAAGGGTCCGAAATCTCAAGGATGAAGCTCGCACTGATCTAGGGTTTTCCGATTCTTGAACGCTAACACAGAACTGGGAATTTTAGTCCTTGGATGGTGGCACACAGTGGTCAAAACAACATCCAGAGATCCCTAGACCTTGGCACAAAATCCTATGGGAGTGTTCAGGGTTTCAGACGTAGATCTGGAGGTGTCGGTCCCCGGACGCTCGCACAGAGTGGTCCTGAGAGTGTCCATGCAGTCTCGGACGCACGCATAGTAACCATAAGAGAGTATCTGAGGTTTTGGATCAGATCTAATTAGTTGGTTCCTAGACACACGCACATAATGGTCTAGGGAGCATCTGGGATACCATAAATGCTGACATACAATTCACGGAGAGCATCCAGGATTGTTATAGATGGTCACACAACTCATCATCCCTGCATCTCAAACTCAAAGATGAGATTTCAGTATTCTGAAGATTCTTCTCAGTGAAATAAGTATTCAACATTGTTCATCATAGTGTTCAACAGTATCCAACAGTTGACTATAGTGAGTGACAACACATTACAACCATCACAATGAGGGATTTGATTATAAGCATGATTAGATCTGGTTTTTGGATATCATAGTTGTTTTGTTGCATATATAAATTTATGGATCATTGTAATCTCTTTTTATTAATCATTTGATGACGACCTAAGAAGAAGAAGTTTTGTAAGGGTTTCCCCATAGTGGGTTTTTCCCTGGCCTTAGACAAATTATGGTGTCTCTATGTGTGTGCATTCTTTTTCTTCTATTATTCCTTTATGTTCTATTGCATTGATGATGATGATGTTATTCTTTCTATATAATTTCATATGTTGATGAATAGTGGTGTAGATCTAGGGTGAACTTAATGTATTAATGAAGACATGCAATTATCAAAGCAAAGAACAATGTATCCCTATGAAAAATTAACACTAGCAACCAATTTACATTAATTTGAATAGTCCAATAAGTTCTTATTACATTAGGAGATGGTCCCAAGGGTGAAGAAGTGAGATTTATACTAGTGAAATGAATAAAATGAATCGCACAATGTTAATCATCGCTTATGTTCGTGCTACACCCATTAAGCAAGTATTCCTAGGAAAGTCATTCATCTAATGACTTCTCTGGCTCAAGTGCACCTAACCATAGAGTGCTTGCCCATATTCAAAGCCACCTAGCTCGCTACTCCATTTGCAAACACTTCACAATTATCATGCTTCATGAGTTATTCAATTAGAACTTAATACTCTTTATTTAAGAGTGAGGGATGCTTCTACAACATAAAAATAAGAGATATGACTTGTGTTATCAAATCCATTCATTTATGAACTTTTCCCTTGAGCTCCATTAACCAATAACCAAATTATTGTGAGTTTGACTAGTCCACTTAGCACTCATTGCATCAAGTGATGCCCATAAGGGTGAAGGAGTGGGATTGAAACTAAGTAATCAATGAAATCAATCACACGATGTCACTTATCACCTCTCGAACTTCCACTGTGTAATTCTTAGCACTCATTGCATCAAGTGATGCCCATAAGGGTGAAGGAGTGGGATTGAAACTAAGTAAATCAATGAAATCAATCACACGATGTCACTTATCACCTCCTGAACTTCCACTGTGTAATTAGGACTTCCCAACAAGGTCATCTATCTAAAGACTCATCTAACTCAAATGCTCCTAATAATAGAGTTCTTGTTCATAGTTAAACCTTCTTAGATTGCTACCTCATTAGTGAAATTTAAATAAGTATTGTGCTTCATGATCTATTCTTGATCAAAATTCCATACACTTTATTTATGAATGAGGGGAGCTTCCATAGTCCAACATTATGAGATTTCACATTTTCTAGATTAACAGTGTATCTAAAGTCACTCATTTATGATCATTTTCCTCGAGCACCATTAACTAATGACCAATTTTTTGTGAGTTAGAATAATCCATTCCAACACCCATTGAATTAGGTGATGCTCATATGGGTGAAGAAGTGGGATTGAAATTAGTGAAATGAATCACACAATGTCAATCATCACTTCCAAGACTTACATGTAATTAGGACTTCCAAGGTCATCCATCTCATGACTCCTCTAGCTCAAAAGTGCTTATTCTTAGAGATTTTTTTCCACGATCAAAGTGACTTTGCTTGCTACCCCATTTGCAAAAGCTTAGCAAGTATAATACCTCATGAGCTATTGAATAAGCTCCATACTCTTATTTATGAATGAGGAAGACTTTTAGAATACAATGTTATGAGATTTCATTCCAGATTAACTTTTCCTCACATTTTTCCACTCTAAAAAGATATGTTGGCACATACACCTTTGATAAATCCATAATAAAATGGATGTAAACAAGTAATAATATCATTCACTAAGAAAATACAATTTATATAATAGAAAGCTTTATTTTCTTTTCCTTCTTGTGTGTATATGTGTGTTTAAAGGATTCAACAAGTAGCATTTACTTGTGTTTAATGAGGCCAATTATGACTCCTACCACTATAACCTCTAGGCGCATTGCACAACCCCAAACATGGCATATGGTAAGGCTTGAACTAATGGCATCACAAAGAGTGTCTTAACAATAAACTCTATTGATCTACACCCCACCCTGGAAGCATATAATATAGAGATATTGTATAGAATTAGATGATGAAAACTATTCAAAGTTAAAATACAAATTCATTTAAACCTAAAATTAAATGATAAAAAATTATAAATATGATGATGATGACTATTAATACTTAGTGAAACCAAAATTGTTTAGTAGAACTTTAAGAAAAATGATAAAGAATTAATTGATATACTCTAATAAAAAAAGCTTCCCTAAATCTTCAATTTTTTAATACTTTAACCGTATTACAAAAATATCCTTCTAGGATTAAAATCTAATGCAAACTAAGTATAAGCAAACATCCTAAAGAAAGTTTATTACAGCCTCCATCTTATTACCTTATTAATATCACAAAGATGTGATATATCTCTCTTTTACCATGTCACTAGCCAAAGTCTTACAAGGTTGACTTACTTCATTAAATTAAATATAATAAAAAGATACTTTTCATCTCTTAAATTTTCTCCCTAACCTTTTGATAATTACATTTTAACCGGTTTACTATATAAATGTTTTATTATAAATATATGTAATTGCAACCATAAACGACAATCTATTTTTCATTTCAAGACAAAAAAAACTGAGAGTGAAAGGAGCAAATCTTTGGGATGTGAGAAAGAATAACCATGCGCGTTGTTAAGGAATGATTTTCTTCTCAGAGAATAAGATTACTTTACCAGCAAGGTATTTTTGTAATTGATACATTTTAATTCTTATAGTTAAATCTATAAAAAAATAATTAAAGAATTAAACAAGTAGCCCACCATATGCTTATGAAAAAAGCTTAGAAGATCCTCTTTAATCCCTTACCTGACTTTGATGCAAAGTCATCTGTTAAAAGTGAAACTGCCATCTCCTGTATTTGTTTGTGTTGGAATTGTGCTTTTGATATCTGGGCAAAATAGGGCTTTGAGGAATTGTCATGAGTTACATTCATTGACTCAAATTTTTTCCAGTAGCTATTCCATTGTTCCACAGCAATAATGTACAGGAAAAGGAAATGCTGCTGCTGCTGCACTTGCAACTTCTTATCGTGCCTTCCTTGTTTTAGGTTTGAGAATACAGCCACTCCTCCAAATTATCCACAGCGTCCTGTTCTTGATGCCCCCTCTCCTCCCAATGCAAACAGACATCCTCCTGCTCATACAGAAACCCCCCCTCCTCCTCATTTCCCTTCTCCCAAAAAGGGGAATACACAACCTGACACCCCTTCTCCTATCAAACTCAATACAGAAACCCCTCCTCCTCCTGCTGCTGTTATCCCTTCTCCCACTAAGGGGAATACACAACCTGACACCCCTTCTGCTATCAAGCTCAATACAGAAATCCCTCCTCCTCCTGCTGCTGTTATCCCTTCTCCCACTAAGGGGAATACACAACCTGACATCCCTTCTCCTATCAAGCTCAATACAGAAATCCCTCCTCCTCCTGCTGCAGTTATTCCTTCTCCCACTAAGGGGAATACACAACCTGACACCCCTTCTCCTATCAAGCTCAATACAGAAATCCCTCCTCCTGCTGCTGCTGTTATTCCTTCTCCCACTAAGGGGAATACACAACCTGACACCCCTTCTCCTATCAGGCTCAATACAGAAACCCCTCCTCCTCCTCCTGCTGTTATCCCTTCTCCCACCAAGGGGAGTACACAACCAGAAACCCCTTCACCTACCAACCTCAATACAAAACCTCGGCCTGCTGATGCCTTCATTCCTGATCACGATACTAAAACAAAACCTCCTCCTGCTGATTCGTGGGAGGAAAACTCTTCTGCCATTATTGCTTCTCCAAGAGCTACAACTTCCAACGGAGAAGAACAGGCGACAACATCATGTCCTTCCACAGGTTATAATATAAGCCAGGTTCTTCTTTTTCTTCTGCCATCGCTAATACCTATGATTCGGAAGAGTCTAAACGTTCTACCATTGCTCATACCTATGATTCGGAAGAGTCCAAACGTTCTACTCTGGCTAATGCCTATCATTCAGATGGCTCTAAAAGTTCTACCCTCTGGTTTTTTCATATCATCATTACCAGAATTTAGCTATACAAATTTTCAAGTATCATTATCAGAATTCTCTTACAATTATACAATTGTTGATGAAATCGCATTTACATATTGGTTAATTCATATTTTAGAATGTTTTATAAATTCAGCTCCATGAAAAAAACCCAAAAAACACTATAACACTTGCCTTATATCTCCAATTCCAACCATTTTTAACATATAACATGAACTGACAAAATGTGGATTAGAAAATATATCTACAAAATATCCAAAACCATGTTGCCTACAATCCTGTGATTCTCAAACGCGTACGGAGAGGGGAAAATACATCACACCATCTTCAAAATCAAATCACAAAGACTGTCAGAACGATCCCAACCCAATTGCTCCACGAGCCACCGCCTCTTTTCTCGACTCAATGCTTCGTCCGCTTATGATAAGGTTGGAGAAGGCGGCTGCTCTCAAAATTCAAAAGTTACTCTTAAAAATAATTGATAAGGTAAGCTATGCTTGATAATTGCTAAACATCCTAAGTGTGAATTGATAGATTATATTAGTGTCTTTTATTATATGAGCGATTTTCATTATTTCTGGTTGTTTTGACAGGAAAAGATTCTCCCACCCACAGGCTGCTCAACAATATTGAATCACCACAGTCGACAAGATTCCTCTGGAATTATTTTTTGTTTCCTCTTTAAAAATCTGTTGGAGTTCAAACCTCCTCTACAACTATGCCATATTGAAATATATATAGATTATTCCCTGCTGGAATTTTTTGGCCTACTAAATTTTAGAATTGTGTTAGAGTGTGATTTTTTCGAGGGTTGTCTTTTGGAATTTTCTGGTTTAATTTTTCAAAAATTTGACAAAAATTTATTGAAATTACAAGTTTGATGGATAAACCCTACACAATAAAAACGCTTTACAAGTTTTTCAGGATACTAAATCCATATATGCAATAAAAAAACTAGTTTCAATAACACAAATCAAAATTTCATCATAAATTTTTCCACCCAATTCTAACACCAAAAACTCAAAAAAACACAAAAAAAAAACAATTCCCTAAAATTTTTAGAGAATTAACACTAACAAAATACAATTTGAATCCCATTAATTTATTTTATTTTAAAAACAACATCCTCGAATACTATTGAAGCACGACCATATTTTTGTACTCAGAGCTGTCTTTTCTCTTATATATATATCTTTAATCATAATCATAATCATAATAGAGTGTACAACAAAAATAGATAATTTTTTTCATGATAATTCAATATTGATGATTGTTGAGATAGTTTAAGTGTTTGTGAATTTTGGGGATAATACCCTTATGAAGGGCATGAGACAATTTGAAGGAGCACTATGGATGTAGTTCAATATGGATGGTTGCTCAATAATTTGGGAGATGTATAGAGAATTTTTAGATGTAGAATTTGGGAACTCACTTGTGAGCTACACCTTTATAAGGGTTAATAGGAAATTTGGTAGAACTCTTTTTAGTGTTAATATTGTTTGTGAAAAAGAAGCATATGAAGAATGATTTAGATTATATATTTTTAATTGTACCATACTTCTGAAGAAGGATTGTTAGAATATAAAGCTTACCTATCTAATAGGCATGTTCATTTAAGTAACTAGCAAAATAATATATAGATAATACATAAATAAAGAATTTACATTGTATTGTATTAATAGCACAATTGCTTAGTCATAGATGTAAAGGGGGATCAACTCCTTTGTATAAATTGGCTTCACTGTAATAAGAGTGTATCTTTTCTGAGATTTTACTAAGTCTATTTCTAATAATGTTTGCAAGCCTTTTTGTATATCTTGAAAAATAACAATTTATACCCATAGGAGTGTTCCTGCAAAGGAATCTAGATGATATAAGTTGAAAAGATAGGTAGAGCAGACAATGGACCACATAATATACTCACGTTTTCACCGACAAATCCTAATAGTTTATTTTTCTAAGCCCTCGAATTAATTTGATACAACCCAATCTATTTCTTTGACTCATGAAAAGATTTTATGTGAAGTCATAATATAGTTGTAGATGCAATACCCAATCTATGAGAGTCTCGTGATTGATGGGGAAAATTGAATTGTTCATCGTAGTTTTTCATGAACCCACCTAGGACTAGGGCTTTCCATAGTAAATATGTTTTAATAGTTAGCTTTTGTTCAGTTAACAAAGCTACAACTATCTACATATCTTTAGAATTTACATCGGATCAAAATTTTCACTATGCTAATATTGTCCTTGTCATCACCAATGCTTGAACAAGGCAATGACAAGATAGACATATCGACCTCACCTTTATTAGTGTCCATAACCTTGGCCTCCAAGGGATTTATTTCTCTAGTATCCAAACTCTCACTTTCAATCATATTGAACCCTATAGACACCCCAGTTTTCTCAGTATTCTACATCAAAATCTATAACATGGCATTATTTGCATCAACCTCCAAAAAAATGTTTGGTATCAAATTCTCTCATGCACTTGAAGCAATTTGGGAAAAGATGGAAATAATTGGGAATTATTGGGGTGATATATTGGTGACAAATCTAATGGTATTTTATTTGTCTTTTAACATCTTTCAATTTAATCATTTATTGTTTTTCCTCAATTTTTTAGATAATTTTTGCTTGGAGTCACATATCTTTAGGTTGAATTATATTTTAGTTCCAGCACAAATCATTGTCATCATATATGCAAAGTACTTATCTAGGTATTTATTAATCTCTATAAGCTTATCCTTCAAGGGTATTATTTTCATGCCATCCAAACTCTCACTATCAATGATATTGACCTCTATAAAACAGTAGTTTTCACATTCCTCTACATCAACCTTTGTAATAAAACATTTTCTAAATTAAACTCTATGAAGCCATCATTTCCTCAACCTTAAGTATTAAACCATGTTTTTTTGCTAAATGAATTGGAGAAATGATGAAAACATTGGGAATTAACTATTGATGATAAATATGTAAGTATTTTACTTATCTTTTGAAATCTACTTTTAGTTTAATAATTGACTATTTTTCCTCTATTTTTTGGACAATGTTTGCTTGAAGTTGCATGTCTTTGGTTGATGTTGCCACAAAATCTAGTATACCCAGTGCAAAGCCTCAATGGGCGGGCCAAACCTTATGGCAACAAGAGAAAGGGTTGCCACTATCACCTTAGCAACCTTTCTCTTGTTGTTTAGTGGTATTGAACTAGAAGTGATGCTTCCCTAGATCGACTAAATGATATTCTAATATTATGGCTTAAGGTGATGTATAAGAAGTCTAGAATATGGACCAAAGTAATGGCAAAGCCTAGAAAGGCTTAGACGTTTAATACCAAGGTTCAAATACTCTATACCTAGACCAAAGATAATGTTGATAGAAGTTAGGGTTTGATTGATATGCAATAATAAGGTGCACAATGTCATATATACTAACCAAAGGAAAGGCATTCTAAGGATAATCAATAATGCAAAGGCATTCGAATAGACACTGTAATTAGGGTAGGAAATTGATTTTATGGCTTAAAATGTGCATAAAAAGAAAATAAGGGATGACATCATCCCTAAATAAGGGAGATTAACGATGCATTATGCTAGGTTTTTTTTTTTAATATGCAATTCCTAATTTATAAGCCACAAACATCTAATGAAGATTCACTTTTATGTTGATTTTTCTACCTTCTAATATGATAATTACTTCTAATGATTTCTTAGTTAAACCATTTTGTATTCACATTCATCATTAAGCAATTATACATAAGATCTCAACAGTAGAAAAAATAATGACGGTAGGATCATAAAGAGATAGCCAAACACAAGAGACACAAATATTTACTCTGGGAAAACCCACATGGGGGAAAAACCCAACAACCTTTTCTTAGAAAAATCATTCAATTCAACAAGAGATATAATCTAATCTTCCAGTCAAAAATAAAGTCAAACTAACAACAATCATACCTAAGTCAAACTTGGTCAACTAGAGACAAATTTAGCCTCCTAAAATTTTGGCGTGCTACCTTAAAAAATTCTAGTTTGTTGTTATCTCAGGGAATTTTAGCCTTCTACCCAAAAACTCGTCTTGCTGACTCATAAACTTGTCCTTATTCTACCTCAGATGATGATATGAATTGGTATCATGAAGTGGAGAATGAGTAGACTATTTACAGTCTTCTTTGGGAGGTCGAATTGGTATCTCTACATGTTGGGCCACCTTGATCTTCTAGGAGCCAAAAAAGTCAAATTTGTAAATTCAAAATTCCCTTTTCTTGAAGCTGACATGAAGAAGATGTCTTATATTTGTTACTACATATATTTGGAAGGCCGAAAATATTACTTATGAAGAGTGACCATAACTACAAAAATCAACATTTTATATAAAAGTTTGCCCTAAAATATCCTAGTAGTTAACCCTAGATGTCGAGGAATGGGAAAAAGGAAGAAAATTCATATTTTTGTATGGATGATCAATACAACAATGGTTAGTGCCTTATCCTACAATAGTTCAATGGAGTCAAGGTTAAAATTTATGGAAAATACTTTGATGGAGTAAGGGGGGATCGTTAGGGCATCCACCTTTAAAGCCCTAACTATTTTTCTTATGAGGGGAGAAATTAAATATAGGGAATGCATAATTAGGTTTTCCATATAGGCCTTTGGGAGACCAATATTGCATGGAATAATGTAGCAAGACTTCAACATAAATTCAATATTTAGTCATGGCATAAAATAGAAACCTAGCTTATACATTTTAAATGAAAAATATCAATGATAAAGAATTAAACTTACAATAATGATCCAGGTGGATATTAGTGACCACTTGCCTATTCCACTTGGACCCCCAACATTGTTTTTTTCAGTTTCCTTAATTACAACCAGCTTTCTATTTTTGGCAGTTCTTCAGGTCATTTATGAAGTTGTTTTGAGGTCCTAAAAGGTGGTTTTTGGGAATTTAACAAAGAAAGCAGAAAAGTGTCCTAATCTAATTCATGGATTCTTTTTTCACCTCCTTGTGGAGATCTTCGAAATGAGGTATTATGATAGCCAATATAGATAGTATGCCAAAACTATGACCCCGGGAAGTTAGTGTTCCAACTTAGTGTTCCAAGTTAGTGTTCAAACTAACAACAATCATACCCAAGTCAAACTTGGTCAACTAGAGACAAATTTAGCCTCCTAAAATTTTGGCGTGCTGCCTTAAAAAATTCCAGTTTGTTGTTATCTCAGGGAATTTCAGCCTTCTACCCAAAAACTCGTCTTGCTGACTCATAAACTTGTCCTTATTCTACCTCAGATGATGATATGAATTGGTATCATGAAGTGGAGAATGGGTAGACTATTTACAGTCTTCTTTGGGAGGTCGAATGGGTATCTCTACATGTTGGGCCACCTTGATCTTCTAGGAGCCAAAAAAGTCAAATTTGTAAATTCAAAATTCCCTTTTCTTGAAGCTGACATGAAGAAGATGTCTTATATTTGTTACTACATATATTTGGAAGGCCGAAAATATTACTTATGAAGAGTGACCATAACTACAAAAATCAACATTTTATATAAAAGTTTGCCCTAAAATATCCTATTAGTTAACCCTAGATGTCGAGGAATGGGAAAAAGGAAGAAAATTCAAATTTTTGTATGGATGATCAATACAACAACGGTTAGTGCCTTATCCTACAATAGTTCAATGGAGTCATCTAAGGTTAAAATTTATGGAAAATACTTTGATGGAGTAAGGGGGGATCGTTAGGGCATCCACCTTTAAAGCCCTAACTATTTTTCTTATGAGGGGAGAAATTAAATATAGGGAATGCATAATTAGATTTTCCATATAGGCCTTTGGGAGACCAATATTGCATGGAATAATGTAGCAAGACTTCAACATAAATTCAATATTTAGTCATGGCATAAAATAGAAACCTAGCTTATACATTTTAAATGAAAAATATCAATGATAAAGAATTAAACTTACAATAATGATCCAGGTGGATATTAGTGACCACCTGCCTATTCCACTTGGACCCCCAACATTGTTTTTTTCAGTTTCCTTAATTACAGCCAGCTTTCTATTTTTGGCAGTTCTTCAGGTTATTTCTAAAGTTGTTTTGAGGTCCTAAAAGGTGGTTTTTGGGAATTTAATAGAGAAAGCAGAAAAGTGTCCTAATCTAATTCATGGATTCTTTTTTCACCTCCTTGTGGAGATCTTCGAAATGAGGTATTATGATAGCCAAATACAGATAGTATGCCAAAACTATGACCCCGGGAAGTTAGTGTTCCAACTTACCCCAACGAGGCCCAAAACCGTTGGCACTTCATCTCCTAGGGTTAAGGTTTCACACTTCTTCTTTGTGATAAAAAGGCCTCCGAGATTCATTGTAACACAGTTAAGAGGCATGTATCTGACACGTCTATTCTTAGAGACAACTACCATTGCTCGAGCTAGTTTATTTCCATTCTACATGTAAACAATTTTAGTATTTTGTTATTAATTAATCGAAGTTATGATTTTGTTGTAGCTTTGTGTTTCTATTTAAATTTGTATTTCATTTCATTCTTGCATAAATTTGGATAAAAAATCCTCCAAAGAAGCATTTCTTTCAATCCCAAAAAAATATTTCCATGCAAAATATCAATTCCTCAAGAAATTTATGCCACAGAAGATCACATCTTGCTCATTGTAGAAAAAAAGACTATTTCACACTCTCCTTTGAGAGAAGAGAACAAATTGTGTGATGATCCAATGAAATGAGGGGGAGTATCTATTTATATGAGATCTAACTCACTCATTTTACAAATACATGTAAAATCCCTAATTACAAGTTTATTTTGATTGTCCCATAAGAGTAAAGCAGAAACTCGCCAACTTCCTTGATTTCCTCTTTGCTATATTTTCGACTCTTTTTGCCTTTCTCCGATGCTAGCATCTCGGGCAGAACATGGGATTGGGATCCTCCTTCCTTGCTAGAGTGTTGAGATTGGAGATTCCCCTCAGGTCTAGGCAAACACGAACACCATTGACTAAAGAGATTTCTAAAGTGGATTAGTTGATTAGAAAGTATATCTTTCACATCTTCTTTACTCCATACATGGAAGAACTCTAGCATTGATCATTCATCACATCCCAATCTATTATGCTTCTCTTCCACTTCTAATACCTTGCTTGTTTGAATCAGAATCTCCTTTAGCTTTCGATCTTTCTCCAGATCTTCTGACATTTTTCTTTTGGGCGTGGATTTACTTGAATGGATCAGGCTTAGCTTATCGACTTCCATCACTTGTAGGGCCATCTGAGAGGGTTGCTTTGTCGGTTTGCCTTCTATCTCAAAATTCCCCAAGATAGCAAAAGCCCCCCCCCCCCCTCCCCTTTTTGGGGTTCAGTCTGTGCTCGAGAAGTTGACGCATTTTCTGGTGATTATTGATTCTGCCAGGTGCTGGTTGCAGTTTGTTGCAAACGTTGTTATGATTCCTCCTTCCTCCCACCGTTTGAAACTCATCTTCGTCTTTCTTGTTTGGGTTATAAGTTTCTTCTGTTATTGTAAGTGGACAATCTCAGAACAAGTGCTCGTACTCATGGCATCGACGACATTTGAACAACACGTGTTCATAGTCAAATGGTTGCGTCCAGATTGAATCATGGTACTCCATATTTATTGATTTTGGAAGGGGTTGGGAGATGTTCATATGAACACAAATTCGGGCATATGCAACATGTCTCTGTCTCTTTGTGATTTTAGATATATTGACAAAATCCCCAATCGCGTTCTCAATCCCTTCTGGGATCTCAAGCTCCAACAAATCCTCTAGAAGAGAGAAAAGTCAAAACCCGAACAAGGGCTGCTAAAAATTTATCTTTCTTCGGATTGTAGCACTCTTCATAACATTTGAGGAATAGTCCCATGTTATTCATAAAATAAGGGCCATTCTCAGACACATGTTTCCTATCTTCCAGGTCCGCAAAGATTACCGTAAAGAAACCATTAGCCCACAAATGCAATTCCATTGCTCCAGTATGGTTCCTTTTGGATTGGATCCATTGCACAACTTCATGGCTAGATGCCCATAAACTCGCAGATGAGGGCATGATCCTTCATACACTATCATGATTTCTCCAATCTATTGTTAGGGATCACAAATTTGGGATTTTTTGCAGCTTTCAGGAGGCAACAGTTCCTCCCTTTGGCTTGCCATTGCACCCCCATAGTTAGGGAATCTGCTGCACCAGAGTAGTCACCTCTAACCCCAAATTTCTTGGACGTTGCAGCTTGTGGTCCTTTGACGACATCACGGAAGGATGAGGGCCCTTCCCACCCCTGCGCGGGGCCACTCATGGGTCGCCCTGCCCAATAAAACTCCTGCTTGCAGCAAATGATTGTTTGATCCGCCCTTCTAAGCAGTGAAAGCGTAAATAATTGTCTAATCCACCTTCCTAGGCAACTAAGGCAGGGGTTGTTTGATCCGCCCTTCTAAGCAGTGAAAGTGTAAATAATTATCTAATCCACCTTCCTAGGCAACTAAGGCAAGGGTTCGTCACACTCCTGCAAAAAAATGAATATATGCCAATTTAATTTTCAGTATTATATACATATTTATTTTATTATTTTGTTATTTTTATTAACTAACCCCATCTTCCTACAATACCTCTCTTCTTTTAATGAATTGTAATCGGAAAAAAGAAATTTTAAATATAATTAATTTACAACCATTCTTAAGAAAACATTGAAATTTCAACAATCCTCCGTCACAACATTGTCATTTGATTAATGGAAAACAACCCTCCCAAGGAAAAACAACATTGAGATATTGGAGAGAATAACCATGCGTGCGGTAAAGGAAGAAATCTCTTTCATCACAAAAGGATTACCATTTCTTCACAAAGCAACACAGGTATAAGGAATAAAATTATTTTAAAAAGTTACAGGTCTCTTCCAACGTGTCTGTACCAAAGTCCCTGACCGAATCTGAACTGCATTCCTTACGTGAAGTTGATGTAAAGTCATTCATGGAAGCTGAAAGTGCCATCCCCTCTATTATTTGCTTGTGTGGGAAGTCTGCTTTTGATATCTGGGCACATTAGGGCCTTGAGGACTTGTCATGGGTTACATTCAGTGACTGGTGAGTGTTGGATATTTTTTGCAGTCCCTCCTTCATTGTTGCCAATTTCTGTTACTCCTGAGGAACAATGGAGAGGAAAAGGAAAAGCAGTTGCTGCTCTTGCAACTTCTTATCTTGCTTTTCATGCTTTTGGGTTGAGAAGAGAACCCCACTTTCAAATTATCCACAGCACCCTGTTCTTGATGCCCCCTCTCCTGCAACTGCAATTACACAACCTTCTGTTCATACAAAAACTCCTGCTCCCGCTGATAACCCTTCTCCTACAAAGAGGAATTCACACCCTAATAACTCTTCTCCTACCAAGGCCAATAATGCAGAACCTGCTGCTGATGCCCTTATTCCTGGTGACACTGCCAAAACCAAACCTCCTCGTGCTGGTGTCCTCATTCTTGATGACACTGCCAAAACAAAACCTCTTCCTGCTGATACACTCATTCCTGGTGACACTGCTATAACAAAACCACCTGCTGCTGCTGATTCATGGGAAAATACCTCTTCTGCCATTAATGCTTCTCCCAACAGAAAAGAAGAGGTGACAGCATCATCTCCCAACAGAAAAGAAGATGGCACAGCATCATCTCATTCTACAGGTCAGATTTTAACGCACCTTCTTCTTTTTCTTCTGCCAACGCTGATACCAATGATCCTCAAACGCATCCGACGAGGAGAAAATATGTAACAACATCTTCATATTCATCTTCAAATTCAAATAGCAGAGACGATCAGAACCCAATGCTCCATGGCCGCAGCCTGTAATTGATAAAGGTAAAGCTATGTTGGATGATTGAAAAGTATACAAAATATGGTATTTCATTATTTAATACAGAATGCTTTTCTGATATTAAAGGAACAGCCAGCTATAACAAAATAGGTACAGAATGATTTTTCATTTCTCTCTGGTTTTAACAAAATAGGTACAGAATGATTTTTCATTTCTCTCTGGTTTTAACAGGAAAAAGTTCCCTCACCGAAAGGCGGCTCAGCAATGTTGGTCCACCACATTCAATAAGCTAATGAAGCTGTTCGCTTTGCTTTCCTGTAGAAAACAAAAATGTAATCCGAATTTTTTCATAATTTTTTTTTAATTAATAATTTATGTGAGTCTTCGCTAATGAGTTACGAGTATCATTTAATTTATGTGAGTCTTGATTTAATGAGTTACGAGTATCATTTCAATATCGAAATTATTAATAATAAAATTAATATTAATTTAAGGTTTTTAAATTTAGTTTAATGTTTTTTAAATTTATTTATGATGTAAATTAATTTGTTTAATATATTATAGTGTGTTTAATTAGTATAGATTTATTTAAAATTTAGATCTATCAAGTTTTGAGAGGGATCAAGTTTCAAACATGCAAATTGTTTTTAGAGTATAAAATTTGGAAAAAAAAATCGCCTCTTTACACTTGATAGATTTGGACTTAAGATAGATCTACATTGGTTCCTTTAAGTATGTGTGTGCACCATGTATCAACTCTTTATTGAGCATAAAAAATTAATAATAAAATAAAATAAAAATCCACCTCTCCTTTATTTTGAGCAACACACCATTAAAATGTTTTTAAGGATAAAGAAATTTTTATTTATTATTATTTTATGAATGTCCTGACCTTAAGAAGGTAAGAGATTAAATGGAATTTTTTAATATTTTTTTTCTATGCTCAAAAAGAAGTGAGAGAAGTGTTCGTAAATCACCATAGTTTTGTTGACTTAAAAGGTCAAGAAGATTGTATTCATAATTTGCATTGGAATATTTTACTCAACATGTACATTTAGATTCCCCGATCGAGGTGTCAATCAAGCCAAGCATGAGAAGAGGGATGGGGGCCAAGTCCTCTGCCATCACCACACCCCCTTGAAGGGGGATGTCGGACCAGCCCTCGCCCCACCTGCCTCACTCATTTAAAACATGGAGGTACCTGTATTAAGATTTGCAAAGCCCAAGGCCCCTTCACCACATGTGAGTGAGTTAACCGATTTCTCTTGGCTCCTCCTACATGCATATAGCCTTGTAGCCAAGCTTCGCTAGAGGAAATTCATCATCCCTCGGCAGAAAATTCGACACCTTAGTGTTATTTCCTTCACTCACACTAAGGCATGACCAGGTCCTCCTGACCTAGCCTCCCCAAATTTCACAATTCTTAGTAGCTTGTTGGCTCAAAGGCTCTCTCATCCCTTGCATGGTGTTGCGACTCTATGAGTGGTGAAGGGAGGGGACCTTTGGTGCACTTGTAGTGAAGGGAATTTGGTAAGCAAGTTGTACCAACACAGGCCTCACCTCATCAACACATAGGTGTCTTCCAACATTGTTGGTATCTATTTGTTTATGTCTTTAGTTGCTTTGATAATTGGTCTGTTATGCAAGATCATTCTATGTACAAGTATTTTTTTTCCACTCCAGGTTTTTCCTTAGTATCTTTCCTTATGCAACTACCTCTCTTGAGATATTCGCTCATTCTGGGACTCTATTTGCTCAACCATTTCACCATCTCATGATTTTCTCACTCTTTTAGTGGCTTTTTTAACCTTTTTGCACTCCTCCTCATTGTTGGCCAACTACGCCTTGTGGCACCAGCTTGTCTCCTCTCGTTGTAGCCTTTCCATCTGTTCAATATCCTATTCCTAGCTTGGTCCCTTGATAATTAGCTCTTAACATCATGCCCTTACATTGCATGCATTATAGATGAGACCCTACTAGTAAGGGAGAAAGAAGCTCCCAAGATCGCTTGAGAGCCCAATCTATTGCACATAGATACCATGACACTATCCCTTAAAACATTTAACATTTAATCAACCAAGATGTTACTGAAGTTATGCATGAAAGAGGTGCCCACACAGATAACAAAATTCTCGCTCAATCTGCTAATTGGATTCTAGACCCTGACCACATTTGTGGTCGGAAAAATTATTATTTGTGCACAATAGAACTCTACTGGCACATTAAGACACTCTTGGGCAAGGATTTGGAGGACAAGGAAGACAATAAAAGCAATATTTCACTACAACTAAGCATCCTTCAAGTAGAAAATAGGCATATGTCATTGAAACATCGTGACATGGCCATGCCAGATAACCAGAATTAAGGCTCTACTATCCAAAGGCAAAGGTCCAACATCTTTGGGTACCCTTGTGTTGCCAATAGACTTGTCTACCTCCTCTTAGTTATATGATGGCTATCTCAGTTAGTATGTAGTATAGGCAGATAGACTGTTAGTTTGTGTCTACTAGTTTTTTTAGATTGCATATGTTTATAGTCTCTTTTGTTACTCCATGGCTTTATTGTAGTTTTTATGTCGTTCATGTAGAATTTTGGACCAAATACCTATATTTCCGCCACAAATCTAGTTTCCCTAGTGGAAGATTTCAAATGGAAATATTATGATGTATGTTTTTTCTACTAATCAATATAACTTCTAAGTTTACAAAAAAGAGAGTCTCTAAGAATGATATATCAATTTTATCATATGGAGAACAAGACATGCATCTCGTTTCCCCGCCAACAACACCAAAAATGTTACTGCTCAAACTAGTAGGGGTCCTATGAGGGGATCCTATAGAGAAACTACTAGGTTGAGGGAAGCAATGGAGCAATAGCCCATTGTCACCTCAGCTAAATATCCCTACTCTTTATGGACTTTCACCGATGGGAGGAGTCTCAGTATACAAGGAATCACAAGAAATTATAGTTAATGATAAGGTAGGGAGGTGATTCCTAAGCCTATTCACAAGAGAGGCTAAATAAGATAGGTCGCTTGCTTTAGAAGCAAGGTGATAGGCTCTCTAGGAAGGGTTAAGAGGATCTTTAGGGCTAGGATTGAAGAGTATGTATTTCCAAGAAGGTTACTAGACCTAGAAATCCTTATGGAGGGAAGCAAGGTCATAGGCTCTCTAGGAAGGGTTAAGAGGATCTTTAGGGCTAGGATTGAAGAGTATGTATTTCCAAGAAGGTTCCTAGACCTATAAATCCTTATGGAGGCTTGACTTTTGTGTGATCTTTGTGAATTGGCGTTAATAGGTTATTGGACCACATGAGACCAAGTGGACACAAAATTAGGTCAAGGGTATGGAGTTGATCAACCAAGGAGGGCCTTGACCTAATTGGGGAAGAGAAGAGGATCAAAGGAGAAATTTTATTTTGATTTGAACACAATGATCCAAATGAAGCAACTAGCTATGGGAAACCTAGGAAGAGAGATGATCTTCGAGCTAGGGCCTGATGAAACTCAAGATCCCATTGTCTAATTTTCTTGAAATTTGGAGGGATCCTAGAGGAAACCTCAACCCAGTTATGGGCAAGAGATCGAAATATTTTGATGGCTAGAATGTGAGATAAATGATTCCCTAGGTGACCTGTGGAGGCTAGGCATAGAAAGAGGAGAGGTGTGAGAAATATGTGTTTTAAGGTGACCACCTATGGAAGGATCAATGTCTTTTCTTTTGGGAGAGATGGAGTCAAGAGAATTTATGGTTTGGAAGAGGTTTACTTGATCAAAGAGGTCTTCAAGCAACTTGGGCATGAGAGCAGCTAATTGAGATCTTTATACTTCGATATGCAATAACTGATGACTTATCAAGATGTGTTTAAACAAATAATCTCTAGGAACATTCACCCATTCACACATGGCCCATGCAATGATGCAACACTATAAAAGATCAGAATTCCCACAATTTCGCATAAGAAAGTAGTAAATTTCATACTTGTATATTGAAAATCCCAACAACATACATGTGACAAAGTAAATAACAAGAATAAGCATGAAAAGTGTATTTAGATGTGCAAAAGTGTATATCCAATCATCATATTACGCCAATAATCAAGCTCCAAGGCAACAGAAATAGATCCAAACATCAAAATTCATCCATAACATCCAAACTTGTCCTCCAAAACGAATAGCGAAAATCTCACAAGAGCTAATGACCCAATCCAAGTGATGATGATGAAAATGAATCACCTCACTTATATCTATAACAATCACTAATGAATTTGATTTAGCTAATTTGGCCTAATTAATCTCATGTAATAAAATAGTGTGCATAATAACAATACTTTTGGTGACAA
This sequence comes from Pinus taeda, assembly GCA_000404065.3. Classification (NCBI taxonomy): domain Eukaryota; kingdom Viridiplantae; phylum Streptophyta; class Pinopsida; order Pinales; family Pinaceae; genus Pinus; species Pinus taeda. The sequence goes on from APFE031751730.1 coordinate 25,762, forward strand.
GCCCACCAAATAGCTCAATAACATAAAGATAAACCTCGTAAGAGGGCAAAATGATCAACATAATGAGTCATTGGGCCATTTATAAAGCCAAATTAAGTTCAAGGGGTGCTATGATGTGAAGATGGACTCCAAACATAGTGGGAAATGGGTTGGCCCCTTGTTTTCCAAGTAAGAACATGTGGTGCTCCCAAGTGGGTGTGGGGGCACAAGGACATCCTCATGGGTGTCCATGTGGATTGAAAATGTCTATAGACCAACAATAAGGGATAGGATGGTGATGTAAGCCCTCCCTCTACAGCAAGAGACATCGTCCAAGCCTTGGAACATTTTCAAAGTGTATGGTGCAAGTGTGGAATCGGTTGGGCATGGTGAACCAGGTGCATCATCCCCGTCGAAAAGGTGGAACACGAGCAATCAATGATCAGTGTTGGTGATCCATAAAGTAATCTTTGCTATGGTGGAGGTCGATGGCTCTCAACACTCACCCTACAAGTGCTAATGTGGCCATCTGGAGAGCTAGGAACTCGTATACGGAGACCAAACCCCAAATGGAGACCCACCTGCAAACTTGCATAAGATCCAATGCATCCCCTTGCCCTCCAATACAACAAATCATCAGAATAATCAAGTCAAAGATCTTACAAGTCATGGAATCAATGAGGCACTTCATGGTGGCATGCCCTTCCATAGCGGGCTTTGGCATGTACAAGTGTCTCCAAGCTCAATTAGGGGGTTAACCAAGGACCATACTAGGTGGTTCCATCCTTTAAAGAGGGTTACATGTCCAAGGTACATCCCTCAAGTAGTAGGTGGAAAATGGAAAAGTGACAGAATGGAGTGGGGATCAAGGGAATCATCCAGACCACATGTAATGGTACAAGGGTAGCTATAATTTGGAAGCCTACACCTAGTTATATGAGTGTAGGAAGGAGCAAATCGTGGTGCATGAGTTACTCCGGCCTTTGTTTTTCCACCCTTATTTATATGGCTTTTGCCTTTCATTGAATTTTCTTGATAACTACTTGGTGCTCCAGGGGATAAGAGCATGTTGTGTGGTATATAGCAGTGGATACCCCCTTAAGGTGGGGAAGTTCATCACCCACCAGGGGTTGGGACAACCATGGGTTCCTTAATTATTAAGGGGACTTATATAGGGCCCATAGGAACCAAGGTAATGATCATGTATAAGGGGTAGAGCTCATGTTTGACTTATGTTCATGTGCTAAATTTTTATGTCTCAACCATCTTTTTCATTTTGTGGTACATTTCCTATTGAGAGTGGCAAAAAAAATATTTTTCTTTTCTTTTTAGCTACATCAACCTTTAGGGCATCATTCCAGACCCGACCCAAGGTATGGGCAAGGGGAGGGGGAGGCTAACCCTAGTGGACTCAGTTGACACATGTGGACCCAGATGGGAAAAGCTATGAATAAGGATAAAATGAGTGGAAGGGGTGATGTATGTGGTGTCAGGAAGCATGACCACACAACCAAAGTCAGGATTTTCCAAGTAGTGCCAACACTAAAGCTAATGGCCAGTAAAGGAGATCCCACAATACTAGGATACAAGGCTAACCATGAAATCAGGCAGTGCACACAAGAGTACAGACCTAGCCCACTCTTTCACTAAATCCCCCCCACCATTCCATGCCCAAAACTGACCATGCTAATTAGGGAAAATTACTCAAATATACCAATGAAGAGCCATACCTTCGGGGTTGGGAGGCCCACCTTCAAACATACAATCATAACAAGTGGGTGAGGGACCACATGGTTGGCTTAGGTGGTGGATATAATGGCACATCGAGTTACCTGGTGGCTGCAAGGGGCTACTGGCTGTCGGTTGAGGACCATTTCGGAGAAAAACAATTATCCTATATATACTACCCGCAAGTGGTGGGTAACAAGGAACATTACAAATTTTCTCAAGAGCTCTTTCAACAATGAAAGAAGCATCAAGAAAGGATATGAAGACCAACATAGACCTAAGTTTTGTCAAAATATCAACAAGAATGAGTTCAAAAAGAGTTGCTTAATTGAGAAGGTTCTTCAGATATTGATATCAAAATATCTTCTTTAGTTATTTATTTTCTTACAATATTTTTTGGTTATAAAGAAAAAAATCGTAGATATTATGTAAGAAATGACTATGTGGGAAATAGAAAGATAGAATATTATAAGACCTCAAAGAATGGTTTTGTGACAAACAAAATTAGAAGTCTTAATGAAGGTGGTGTTAGAGATACAACTCATGTGTTCCTCTATTGGATCATATTGAATGTTACAAGTGTAATAACTATGGGAATGAGGTGTGTGATTGTACAAACATCACAAAAAGGTTGCCTAAGAAAATTAAGGAAGAAAATATTAATATGTATAGAGAATAATTCATAAAGTTATGGAAAAAGAGAAAAACAAAGAGAAAAAATGGGCTTGCCATATATGCACAAAACAAAGAGAAAAAATGGTTTATTGATAGTGGATGTTTAAAACACATGACAAGAGACTGGAATAAATTTCTTACTCTAAAAGAAGAAAAAGAAGGTAGTTTTTACATTTGGAGATAATGCATCAGCAATGATAGTTGGAAAAGGCATAGTTAGCCTTGATGATGGAAAGACTAAAACTCACACTATCCTATATGTTGAAGATCTAAAAAATAATATTCTAAGAGTAATTCAAATGTGTGATCAAGGATATGATCTCACATTTCATTCTAAAGGATGTGGAATAAGGAAAGTAGTTTTAGGAAGGTTGATGGCAAAAGTAACTAGGATCTCAAGTAATGTATATGTCCTCAATGAAGTTAAAGGAGAAAATTATTTTATGGGAATCATGTGTCTCCCAATTCATCAATAAAGGAAAGCTAAAAGCTTAGGGGGAGTATCCCTCTTCCATTAATGGCAATGGGAGAAGTTTCAAACAAGGGGAGAAGTTGTAGATAGGGGGAGTATCCCTTTTATGTTGATGTCAAAGGGGCGGAAATTGCAGGCAAGGGGAGTTCTACAACAATTTTGCACAAATGTTTGTAGTTTCCATTGCTGTAGGGGCTAGTCAACTTATTCAATTATCCTAGTTGAGTCGGAAAGTTACATTGTAAATTCGTTGAGAGTTTAGTCAAGTCGACGACCAAGTCATTTTAGTTGAGTAGGTTTGGATAGCTAAAATGTTGTAACTGTCCTGACAAAGTATATATATCAATGAATCTATTAATGCATTGGTTCTATTCGGATTTAAGAGATATAATAATAAATGTGCTTCCACTGGTTCTCCACTACTTTGTGTCTCTTATCTATTTTCTTATGTGTGTTTCTATGTAATGATTTTTGTCCTTACTACCGGTAACCATCCTTAGTTTTCACTAGATTACAACATTCATTTTGTTGTTGGTAGTATTGGACTCGAGTCTAAATAATATGGAATAACGACTTTGTACCACAACAACAACAACCCCCTCTAAAGAAAGTCGTTATTGCAACCAATGATATATATCGTGGCTCATTAGGATGTTATGGAGGGAAGCGCTGACCTGTATCACCATTGATTCCATTTTTATTAGACTCTAGTCGGCAGGAAAGATTAACCTTCTCATTAGATTCCCCAATGTTTGCTTGTAAGATATGAAAAAATGAAACAAAGTGGAAGAGTCCAATGACTGAGCGAATCCTTTGAAGAAGAAGTTTCAATAAGTTGTTCTTTGGTGAGGAACCAAAGATCAGGTGTTGTATGAATATCTGAGAGTTTCCTAAGATATTGAGGTATTAAATACCTTTATCATTGGAAACATTCAATCCAAGATAGAGACCATATAGTTCCACCTAGTTATTGGTCTTTTGTCCAAGTCCCCAACAATATCGAGTAGTTATTTTTCCATTAAGATGTTTTAATATCCCTCCCCCTCCTACCAGGCTTAGATTGTTTTTAGGACTATAAAAATGTTTTTAGAAACACCATGAGCCCCTGTCTTTCTTTCAAATTGAAAATTCCTCAGTCGAGAGACAAAGATTCCATCTGGGTTTTCTTGAGGCAAGAAGTCACCTGGAACAAGTGGAAACAGTGCTTGAGCACGAAACAATAAGAGAGTTGAACTATTTCTTTTCAGGAAGGTCCAAGAAGGGGTATTTAAAGGGAGGGAGGGGATTGAGGAATTCAAAGCAAAAGGAGAGATATTTGGCAGCTACTAAAGATGGAGATGGGCGATTGTCTTTGAAAATGGAGCTATTGTGGGATAGCCAAACTTTCCAACATAAATATTTAGGGATGGAAATCAAGAGAGATCTAAGAATAGGCTTGTTGGAAAAATATCCAGAGTACATCTTATGCCAAGAGGAGAGGAAAATTTTAAAGGTTTTAATTTATTTATAAAATGCTTGACGGTTAATCTTTGACCAAACAAGGGAAAGAAAATGTAGAAATGAAATATTACAACAATAACCATTTAAAGATGTAATATTAGTATTATTAATATTTTTAAAGGGTAATGACTTAATAATAACAATAATATGAATAAGAATAATAATAATCAAATAATAATGATAATATAATTGAATGGATCTATTAAAATAATGATAAAACCTTTTTATAAAGAGAAATTTGAAATTTTCCCCTACGACGGGTCCCTAAATCTAACGTTTGTCGGCGAGTGATCAAGGTTAAGTGGGAGGAGCAACCACTTGGACGAACGTTCAATTCACCAACATGCTCATTTTAACCATGAAATGATGCCCACACTAGTCTACCCTTAGTCATCGCACACCAAATCTGGTTTGGCTCGCGGGCAAATAATGACAATACATCATGATTTGCAAAGGTTTATTGTAATGTAAGACAAGAGTGGCATGATGGTGAGCCAACGTCCTCACTCCAACCTATTTTAGTTACCTGTGTTATGTCCTATACGATATTCATTATGGGAAAGATGAAATTTGTCTCATTATTGTAGGGTAGTTATCCCTATAACACTTATCATTTCCTTGCACTCCTTAATTGAACCACTTTTGGGCCTATTTTGGCAATCTCAACACTAGAATGTTTGCCTTACAATTGGCTTTGCATTTGGTCACCCTCAACCTCCCTTGCTTGCAGGATGGCTCTAGAACATCCATTGGCCCCCAGCTTCACCATTATGGCACGACCTTCTGAGAGGATCCTTTGTTTCATTACAATTCAGAGGCTCTAGATTTTCAAGCTCAATCCGCTACATCGTTTTGCTCTCTTCAGGCAAGTAGCATTTTCTTCTTGTTGGTAGTGGCTCTAGGAATCCTTAAAGAAAATCAAGGTTTCTTCCATTTTTAGTCAGCCATGAAACTCATGGCGGCATGCTTGGGCTTCAACTCAAGGTGGTGGGCTTGGGTTCAAAATTTCACTCAACTTACAATGTTTAACAATTATGGTTCATGGTGTGGTTTTATGGTGTTGGTCATCAACATGACATCTACCTACACTCATATTCCATATTGTAAGGGTGTGCACCCAAATACATTTAGGAAATTATGGGTGATCATAATTGGCTCCTAGCGTAAGCAACCTTAGGCTAATGGGTTGTTATGGTTCATGGCTTGTCATTTTTGGCTTTGGAATACTCCAACATGCTTCTCGGTGGTGACAGGTTGGCATTCTAGTGTGAAGGGTGGCTCATGGCCTCATTTCAAACTATCTCAATGCCTCATGTGTTTGGGGGCTCATGGCCTCACTTCTCGGTGGCTCTTTGGCTTGTGGTGAAGGGTGCCTCACTAGTGTGTGGTTCATGGAACCTTGTTGATCTATGATTCGTGGCTACTCATTCGTCAGTGGTTCGTGGCTCCTCATTGGTCAGTGGTTCGTGGATCCTCATTGGACTATGATTCGTGGATCCTCATTGTAACAACCCTGAGTTAAAGTTTCCATGTAATAAATGGGAATTATAAAATGGAAAAATAAAACCAAGTTCGTGGGACACATATTCCAAATTGAATGAGGGGAAAAACATATATTGGGCATCACTTGTGGTTAATTATTGGCTATGGAAATTGGAATTAGAAAAAGGAAAAGGGAAATAAATGGAAATTAATTCAAGAAATAAATGAAAATACAAGAAAAGGAAGTTGAAGAGACAAGAATATGCATGCAAGGAAAAATGAAGAAAAATGAAAAGAAAAAGAAAAGAAAATAAGGGAGAGAACATTCTAACACAACTCTTTGGACACACTTGGACATTCTAGCATTCTCACTTGGAGGAGAGAGAGAGCAAGAGAGAGCAAGAGAGAGCACTTGGACACAAGGAAGACACAAGCAAGCAAGCTAGGAACAAGTAAGGAATAGCAAAGGAATGCAAGAGGAATTGGATCAATGGGAAGATTTTGTAGGTAATAGGTTGCATATTTGATTATCTTGTTGATACGTGAATGCATAGTTCATGCATTTGGTTTATTGGTTATTTTGTGGTCTTTAGCATGGATTTTGCTTGGATTGATAATGGTGTACAACCTTGCCTCTGTCATTTCCTGGATAACCACGATGTAGTGTGTTTTCTATCTAGTTGAGGTTTGGATTGTCGGAAGATTTTAGAACCGGGTTGAGGTGGTCTTAGGAAAATCCCAAGGGTTGGGGGTGGAGATGGTTTTATCTGGGAAACCCTTGATAAGTGGGTAGAGATAGGAAAAATTCCTTTGGGTGTGGTTAATAAATTATGAGGCATCCAATCTTGCGTTGGTTTTGGTGATCTATGGATCGATTTAAGTGAGATCAATGTCGCTTGAGGGTGGAGGTGGTTTAACTTCTAGAGTCCCTGTTTGGTTATGTTTTGGTTTAACCCATGATATCCCACAGTCATGCTTTGAATATGGCACGAAGGTAATTAGGTTGAAAGAAATATTTGGTTTAGTCCAAATATATGTTTAGGTGGCACGTGGAAGTTGTAACAGCCCTCATGAAAATTCCATGTAATAAAATTTAATAAAGGAAAAATAAGACCACGGTAAAGGGACATGTATTCCAAGTTGAATGTTGGACAACACATCCTAGTGTGGGTGCTCATTCGGTTATTATGGATAAGGAAATTGGCAAAGGCATTAAAAAGACAAAAAGGCATTTTTGGCAATTTATTTATGAAAATAAAGGAAATTAGGAGCAAATTAAGGTGAAAGGTCACAGGTTGCATGTGAGGAGGAAAATGAAGGAAAATAATGGAAAAGAAAATAGAGGCCTCGTTAATAAAAAGTCTTCTGAGGATCAGTGGGAAAACTTGGTCAGTGTAAACCTTTGGTCAGTGTAGGCTTGATTAGTGTAAGCTTGGTCAGTTCAGTTTTGGAGCTCTTTCATTATTATCTCTCTCTCTCTCTCACTCTTGGACACTTAAAGTTTTCTAGGAGCACCCTAGTTTTGGAGCAAGCAAAAGGGAAGGAAGGAAAGCAAGGAGCAAGCAAGGAAGAGAAGGATCAAGTAGTTTTAGCACGAATACTTGTAGGTAACATATTGCATGTGTGATTTCCTAGCTGGTTTTGACATGCATGGATTTGCATGTTGGTTTATGTTTCTCTTGTTGTCGGTGCCATGGTTTTTTTAGGTTATGACAGTGTTTTTCAGCCTAGCCTTGTCTTTTTCCATATGCCATGGTGTGTTGGGATGTTGATCTCAGTTTTGAGCTTTGGAATTGCTGGATGGATTTCAGAATCCAGGGTGGAGGTGGTCTCAAGGTTCATTCCCAAGGGCATAGGAATCCCTTGACCGGTTTTGGTGGGATACACAGTAAAGCTTGAGGGAGGAGTCTCAGTTCAAGGCCTAGTGATCTAGTGTGGATTGCAGTAAAGCTTGAGAAATTTTCATCTCGGTTTAGGGCCTAGTGATCAGGGATTAGAATGTGGTAAAGCCTGAGAGACAAGGAGACGGGAAATTCCTCAAGGATAGTGATGGATTCCGAATGGAATTCCATGTTCGGCTTGGTTTTGTGATTGGAGAACCAATTTTGGTGTGATCATGGTTTGGTGAGGGTGGAGGTGGTTTAACCTATAGATTCCATTGGTTGTTTTTGGATTGGTTTATCCATGAGATCTCACATTCATGCTTGGAATAGGGCACGGGGGTGACTGGCTGAAATAAAGATTTGGTTCAGCCATGTCTACGGTCAGGTGGCACGTGGAAGTCTCGAACCTGGTCGGATTTTCCTATGTTTAATAAAATCTAAGCTCTCATGCTTTTGTACTTATTAATATGTGGATTTAATGGCTAATATCTCACTATTATTTTCATGGTTTAAAGTTGATTATATGACTGGTTATTGTCATGGTTATTTCATGTATTTACTTGTAACTGAAAGGATAATGGATGCAAGACCTAATTGATGTCATAACAGTTCAAGGGAGAAGGTGGTGATCCTTTTTTTCATGTCTCATAAGATTTTACTGTCATTCATGTTCTATCTTGTATCCTAGACCTATAGATTACATTGATGCCAAGTGTTTGACAGAATGGTAGCCCCGTTTGGGAATGGTCAGGCCTAGTCTTGGAGTTATTTTTTGGTTTATTGGTCATGTCATCATGTGTTTAATGGATTCTGGAAGCTACAAAAAGTTCTGGGAAATGGCCGAAATTCTGGGCTTGAAAAGTGTGTTAAATCTCGCCAACTCTAGCACAGGTCTGCTAGAAATAGTCCTTGGACACAGGCATGCAAGCTTGTGGGAGCATCCAGACCTCTCTAGGCGTTGGCATGCTCGTAGCATGCGAGTGTCTAGAGGTTTAATAGCTTAAAAACTCAATGGGACCCAGGGCATGATACCTGAGTGGTTGGGATGGCTCCGAGGATTGTTGTTGTTAATGTGGAAGGTTTTCGTCATTTCCACTTCCTTAAGGATACCTAGGAGGTTGCATCATATCATATTATACTCTCGTCACATGTTTACCCTGGTTGGCTGATTACTTGAGTAGATATGGGAAGAGGGTGTTACAGAGTGGTATCAAAGTGGGTTGTGCTCTCTTTGGGTCATATCTAATACCACAGAGCAATATCAGAGCATGATTCACCCCTCGGACGAGATGGATGGTGTGTTGATCCTGCATTCATGTTGGTTGCATATTTGTTGCTTATGCTTGTAGTCCATGTGCGTGTTGCATTTACATGGTTTTGATCATGGTTGTAGTGATTTCACCTTGTGAAGGTTGAGGGTGTTGTTGTGGAATGTGTCGTCATGAGAGTATGGTTGTATATGCATTTGTTATGCACGTATGGTAGGTCAGACATGCATTGTGATGTCATTGTATGCAATTAGGTCATCATGATGATATTGGTATGTTATGATGCTAATGTGTTGGCTGAGATAGAGCAAGAGATGCAGATCATCAAAGTGAAGTTGCAGCATTGGACCTCGAGGCAAGAGCATGTCGTCATACAGGTTTGTATGTTGGGCATGCAGGTATGTTAGTTAATGGATTGTTATATGCATTAGGGTTATATACATTAGGTTTATGTACATGTCTATTGATGTTATGGTTATATACATGATAAATTCTAGTTGATTAGTGTAGTGATATGCACATGTGTCAGATAGTCATGAATGATTGTGACATGTGGTTAGATGCATGGTTATTGTTGTTTTATGTTATAGTAACTTGATGATTAAGGTTATTACATTAACATCTTGATGTTATATGTATCATGCTAAATTGGTTTAGCCTATGCAGATGGTTAGTGTTATGACATTCAAGTATGAGTCAATCTAATTATGGTAGTGTGTTGTACTAATCTAGATTGATCGTAGATATGTGTTGCTATGCATAAATGGAAAATGTTTATGAGTTTATGATGTGAACATGTTAGCTGGTGATTATCATGGATACCATGACCTTATTAATTTTTGAGTTGATATTTCGTGAAGTTATATCATGCTAATCTGGATTGACTGTGAAGACAAGATAGCCTCCCTTGAGATACATTAAGGTATGATCTTGCTTATGTCATCTACTTTGTGCTTGAATTTTTGATTACTCGCATGATATCAGTATGTGTCTGTAAGATTTCCTAAATGAACGATCTCGCTTTAAGATGATTGTACTAACACATATGTCTTGAGATAATTGACATGTACTTGAGTGTAATGGGTAACAGTTGTAGTATTATATCTAATGACTATGAGTTGACTATGAATTATGACATGATTGCAAGTCTTGGTAAAGGTTGATTCCAAATCGATAGATATGATTGGCTTGATATTTAGAACATGTGTTTGACATGTGTAAAAAGTGCAGGAAACATGCTTGGTATTAGCTTGACAATGTAATAGTTTATGTGTTTATATAACTAACAGTTGGGTGATGTGATAGTGCATAGTAACACTCAATTTCAGGAAGGAAAAGGTCAAAGAAAGGAATTGGGACAGAAATATTTTAGCTATGTTTGGAAACCCTAATTCCAAAGGAATGAGTGCTTTGCCTATAGGAAGTATTCTTAACCTTAATCTTGTCTGACATTATGTGGATATGTGCTAGATTCATGAACTTGTATTTCACAGGTATATTAGCCCGTCTCTAGTTACAGGTGGATATGTCAAGGGAATTTGAGTCCCTTGAGAGATGGCGTGGATGTGTTTAGTTGCAAGCAACGTGCTTAGCACATCAAGGTAAGTTAACCAGTGAATTTTTATGTTTATTTAAGCACCGACAGTTACGTGTTGATGGAAGTATGATGCAAGGGATTGCATGGAAAAGAAATTTCCATGGAATCTTGAAGAATGCTCAAGTTGAGATTTCCCTTGGAAGCACTGGGAACCATGGGGATTGATTAATGGTGTATGTTGTTAGTCTTATGCTTTTGGTATTTTGGTCATTTGTTTTCCTTGATTGCGGTTTTGTTTGTGTCTTGTGCATGGCTAGGTGTCGTATTGTTGTTGGCTTTCCATGGTTTTCTTCTTGTTTGTTTCTTGTCTTGCATTTTATGTTTTGGGTCTAGGGAATTGGTTGGTGAAGAGGATAGTTAATGGATTTCAGGGAGAGTTGTGTGGTAGCCAACAAGGGATGTAAGACCTGATTGAAGTTTAGTGCATGTATAAGGGAAATTGAAGGCAAGAGTATAACAACTAGTTGGATTGGTTGGGTCCATTGGTGTAAATGGACAATGGTGGGACAGTCGTGAGAAAAGTAATCATGAAAGGTAAATTAAATAGATTTGAAGCATCAGATGCCTTATCTACGTTGGGAATTGTTGTTCTCAATGTTGTACATGCATTGCACAGATAAAGGAAGTTTGCTTAACCTTGACCTTATGATATCCAGTAATTATGTTGTGATCATGATTGTGTCGATGTATATATATGTATACATGTACGTATGTAGGTATGTCATTTTCTAACAATATCATGACATTTTTGTGCTGATGTTATATATATGTATGTATGTATGTCACTGTCTAACAGGGTCATCAAGAATCATTCTTCTGAGGAATGATTGCTTATGTAGGTGGATGGCATGAAGAGATTCTTGGTTCATGAGGAATCAAGTGGGAAGAGTAGCTTGACAGATCTTTGAGGTCAGTATCATGTGGATATGAATTGATATTATGTGATTATACTATGTCTATGTTTATGTTATGGACATGCTAATGCAAAGAGATACATCAGCAAAATGAAAACATCGTGATGAGCGACATGCTAGGATAAGCATGGATGGTGGAGAGACACTGGAAGAAAGGTTGCTTGGTAGAGACAGTGTGGTTTTGGATATGTGGTACCATTGTTTTGTACTATGTATGTTGTACATGTTGCATCTTTGATGTTGTGCGCATGTGGTGTTGTGTATATATATTGTGTGTACATGTTGTTATGCATTGTTATGTAGAGGGTGGTACAGATAGTGTTGTGTGAATATTGCATATGCAGTGTTGGGCATAAATGGCATTATGTACATGTTGGATATGCGGAGTTGTGTGCATATGGTGTTGTGCGCATGTTTGATATGCAGTTTTGTGTACAGATGATGCTATGTACATTTTGGATATGCAGTGTTATGTACATGTGGTGTTGTGTGCATGTTGTACATGTGGTGCTATGTACATATGGTGTTGTGTGCATGATTGTACAAGTGGTGCTATCAGCATGTGGTGTTGTGTACATGTTGTACATATGATGTTGTGTGCAGATGGTGCTATGTACATGTCGTGCATATGCTACTATGTACATGTCATGCATTTGGTGTTGTGTACATCTAGCATTGTGTACTCATTGTACAGGTGGTACAATGTACATGTGGCATTGTGTACACATTGTACATGTGGCATTTTGTACATGTGATGTTGTGTACATGTTATGCAAGTGGTGTTGTGTATAGGTGGTACTATGTACATGCGGTACTAGTGTACATGTAGTATTATGTGCATGTCGTACATGTTATGTTGTGTACATGCGGTACTAGTGTACATGTAGTATTATGTGCATGTCGTACATGTTATGTTGTGTACATGCGGTATTATGTATGTGCATGGTGTAATTGTGGTATAATGACATGTGTATTCATTGTGTTGTACTCTGTGTACTTATATGTATTGTATTGTACATCAGGTGTAGGTGTATGTATTGTGTTGTGGTGTACATCGGATGTAGGTGTATGTATTGTGTTTTGTTGTACACTAGGTGTAGGTGTATGTATTGTGTTTTGTTGTACACTAGGTGCAGGTGTATGCATTGTATGTCAGGTATAGGTGCAAGTATTGCATGGCATTGTATGTTGTGTGTGGTTATATGTGTGTGATGCACACTATGTGTATGTGCACATGGTTGAGTAGAAGGCACTAGGTGTTTGTCGGGTGTGAAAATTGATCTGAAGTGCATATGGAATAAGGACAAAGGTAAAAGATAAGGATTGATTAAAGGACAAATATCAGTATTTTATTTCAATTTTATCATGCATGTGATTTATGATTCTGGTCTATGATGATTACATGTGATATATGATTCTAGTTTATGATGGTTACATGTGATTTATGATTTTGATCTATGATGGTTATGTTTTGAGCTAACCTGATGTGATATATTTATACATGATGAATTGATCAAAGATGCTAGTTTGACTTGTTGTGACAAGAAGTAAACAGGATTGCACGTGTACCTTATTAATGAGCTACCAATGACGTATGATTTGAATTTATTTCAATTTATTTAATCTAATGGAATTTATGTGCTTGGTGCAAGGAGAACAGAAATCCATAGGTTGGTTGATTGAAACCCACTGTAAGCATTAGCAGCAACGATAAAAGGAATTGGAACATGTAGCCGTATGTTGGTAAACCACTTCAGGAGCAGGGCCATTGAGGGACACCAGTACCCAATAGTGTCCATTGATTTCCATGAGCATGTTATGACTGGTATGATGGTTTGAGGCAAGTATATGCCTTGGTTGTTTGACTTTCTAATATGAGGAAGCCTTGCCAAGGGATGGATCGTCTAGGATAGGGGATGCCAAGGAACTTGGAAGATGAGTGACTGCACAGAAGAGGTGAATGGATTACCCGAGGGAATATGTAGCAGAGAAGGGAAGGTTGGGGATATATTTGTTTTTTCATTAGTATTTCCAGATGGAATAAAATGCACATTGGGAGTGCACCCTGGAATAATGAGCCGGTAACTATTCGCTGAGAGGACAAGTGGCGCAGGATTATAGTGTTGGATATTAGATGCAGCTTGGCTGTGGCAGTGGATTTTGGACTTCCTAAGAAGGAGATGAATCCTGGTATTACTTTGAGGGTGGAGGTGTGAGCCTTTGAATTCCCCTATTGATTGATATGGGCATTGTATCCTTTTATTTGTTGGTGTAGAAAATGTGCATATGTGTATATGTGGTTATTGTAAATATTGTAACGAGATGTGTTATAAAGCTCCAGTAAATGGTATGTTTGTCATGTTTTAGCAAATGGTCATTGTAAATACTGCAACGAGCTATGTTATAAAGCTCCATGGGAATTGTGTTTTATTTTTAGTTGTTTTGTTGAGGTCTTGGTGTGGTTTAACACAGAGGACAGTGTTCCCTAAGGGGGAGGGTTCTGTAATAGCCCTGGTGAAAATTCCATGTAATAAAAGTTAATAAATGCAAAATGAGACCACATTTAAGGGACATGTATTCCAAGCTAAATGTTGGGCAGGACATCCTGGTGTGGGTGTTCATTCGGTTATTATGGCTAAGGAAATTGGCAATGGCAATGGCAAAGGCGTTAAAAAGGAAAAAAGGCATTTTTGGCACATTTATTTATGAAAATAAAGGAAATTAGGAGAAAAGTAAGGTGAAAGCTCACAAGTTTCATGTGAGGAGGAAAATAATGGAAAATGAAGAAAATAAAGGCGTTATTAATTAAAAGGCTTTTGAGGATCAGTGGGTAGCCTTGGTCAGTGTAAGATTTTGGTCAGTGTATGCTTGGTCAGCGTAAGCTTGGTCAGTTCATTTTTGGAGGTCTCTCATTGTTGTCTCTTTCTCTCTCACTCTTGGACACTTAGAGTTTTCTTGGAGCACCTTATTTTTGGAGAAAGGAAGGAAAATCAAGAAAAAGGGAAGGAAGGAAAGCAAGGAGCAAGAAAGAAAGAGTAGGATCAAGCAGCTTCAGATGAATAATTGCAGGTGCGATTTTCTAGCTGGTTTTGACATGCATGGCTTTGCATGTTGGTGTATGGTTATCTTATTTTCGGTGGCATGGTTTTGTCGGGTTATGATAGTGGTTTTTAGCCTAGCCTTTCCTTTTTCCAGATGTCATGTTTTGTTGGGATGTTGATCTCGGTTTTGAGCTTTGGAATTGCCAGATAGATTTCAGAATCTGGGGCGAAGGTGGTATCAAGATTCATTCCCAAAGGCCTAGGAATCCCTTGACCGGTTTTAGCAGGATACACGATAAAGCCTGAGGGAGGAGTCTCGGTTTAGGGCCTAGTGATTCGGTGTGGGTTGTGGTAAAGCCTGAGAGACTAGTGTCTCGTTTTAGGGCCTAGTGATCTGGGATTGGATTGTGGTAAATCCTAAGAGACAAGGAGACAGAAAATTACTCAAGGATAGTGATGGATTATGGATGGCATTCCAAGTTCGTTTCGGTTCGGTGATATGAGCACCAGTTTTGGTGTGATCACGGTTTGGTGAGTTTGGAGGTGGTTTAACCTCTTGATTCCCTTAGTTGTTTTCGGATTGGTTTATCCATGAGATCCCACATTCATGCTTGGAATATGGCATGGGGGTGACTGGTTGAAAGAAAGATTTGGTCCAGCCATGTCTACAGTCGGGTGGTACGTGGAAGTCTCGAACCTGGTTGAATTTTCCTATGTTTAATAAAAGCTAAGTTATCTTTCTTTTGTACTTATTAATATGCGGATTTAATGGTTGATATCTCGCTATTATTTTCATGGTTTAATGCTAGTTATAAGCCTGGTTATATGAATGGTTATTGTCATGGTTATTTCATGTATTTACTTATAACTGAAAGGATAATGGATGCAAGACCTAATTGATATCATAATAGTTCAACGGAGAATGTGGCGATCCTTCTTGTCATGTCTCATAAGATTTTTCAGTCATTCATGTTATGTCTTGTATCCTAGACCTGTAGATTGCATTGATGCCAAGTGTTTGATAGAATGTCAGTCTCGGTTGGCGATGGTCAAGCCTAGTCCTAGACTTAGTTTTTGGTTTATTAGTCTTTTCATCATGTCTTTAATGGATTCCAAAAGTTACAGCAAGTTTTGGGCAATGGCCGGAATTATGGGCTTGAAAAGTGCCTTAAATTTGCTGACTCTAGTACAAGTCTGCTGGAAATAATCCTTGGATGTAGGCATGCAGGCTTGTGGGAGTGTCCAGAGCTCTCTTGATGTTGGCGTGCCCATAACATGGGAGCGTCCATAGGTTTAATAACATAAAAACTCAGTGGGACCCAGGGGCATGATACCTATGTGTTTTGGATGGCTCTTGGGAGCATTGTTGCTAATGTGGAAGGTATGTTTAATGGCTTTCCATCGATTCCACTTCCTTAAGGATATCTAGAAGACTGAATCATATCATAGTCGCCTCTCGTCACATGTTTACCCCAGTCGGTCGATTACTTGGGTAGATATAGGAGGAGGGTGTTACAGAAGCACCTGACTTGGTTAGAATTATGCATATGTTATTATGTGTTGCTTCTTATTGAGATCAATAATCATATGTTATGGTTTAATGTGTGATTTTATGATGTTTTTTCATGGCTTCATTCTGTTTAAATGATAGTTACATGCATGGAATATTTCTCATTATATGACGTGCTCTAGTTATGGTTATATTCCATGGTTTGACAGGCTCTTGGTTATATATATGAATGCATGAGCTAAAGTGTTTCTTACAACTAGTATGAGAGGACAGTGAGCCTTCTTGATGATTCTTTGATGAAATTAATGAAACAGTGATAGACATGCATTCAGGTATTATGTTTATGAAGTGTTTGTGTAAATGATTATCATGTATTTCACAAGTTTGGGTAGGAATAGATCCAAGAATAGAGAGTGATGACTCCTACGGGTGGTTGAGAGGGTTATGGAAAGTTCTAGGTAGAACTGGGAAGTTGGCCTAAAGACTAGCCTAAAAATACGGAGCAGGGCTTCTAGTCGCACCCTCTTAATTGGAAAATCTTGGTTGTAGCCGCATGGAGGACGGCTTGTGCGTGCAGCTGAAAGCCTATGGCCACATTCAAAAGATTGCATGCGTGTAACTGGGTTGTAAAGTGAGTTAAAAATAAAGTTCCAACTCAGGGAAAGGTCACCAATGGAAGTCATTTGACATCTGAATGATCATGTATCTCTGGGAGGTTGCAGTAAGTTTCGGACATGTAGACCCCACTTCCATAATTGGAATTTGGATGTTGGGTCATGTATAGTAACTCTCAGCTCATGTTTACCCTGTTGAGCTTGTAAAAGTGGGTAAATGTGGGGCGGGTTGTTATAGGGTGGTATTAGAGTAGGTTTATAGCACTGGACCTCTAGGTAAAAGCATATTGTCATGCATGTTTATATGTCTCGCATGCATGCATGATAGTTAATTGTTGTTATATGAATTGTGGTCACCTACATGTCAATCATTTTATTTGTATTGCGTTACATGCATGATAGTTAATTTGTTGTTATATGCATTATAGTTATATGCATGTTGATTATTATCATTGTTTTTTCTTGCATGACAGTTAAGTTCTTGATATTATTATGTATTGTGCTAATTTGGATTGACCTATGCAGATGCAATAACCATACTAGAAGTAAGTTGAGGTAATTCGTTTGGTTATGTGTCTATTCAGCTAACAATGGCATATTTCAGGGGAATGGAAGGTCAAGGGATGAATATTAGAATGGTTGAATACAGTTCATATGACTCCCCCTACAAGCCAAAAGAGAAATTGGTGGGATGGGAGAATTCCATTGAGCAGTAGGGAGAGGGAGACTCTCTTGATCTAGCAGATACATTAAGAAGTATGAAGGCAAAGATCATAAGTTGTAAAGCAGATAATGAGTGATTGATTGAAACCCAGGAAAGGCTTGCAATATCTCAATAAAATTAAGTTGAGGTCAATGCAGTTATTCTTCAAAGCCTTTTACATTTGTAGAAGTAGGGACAACTGGGAATCATTCATGAAGATCGATAGGAAGAAAATTCTAATATGACAGATGGAAGCAGGTCTTAGAAAATGTACAGGATGGACATAGATGATACAGTAAAGGGTGGAAGATCCTTGAGTACACCAAAGAGGAAGGCTAGTATGCATGGATTTTTTTCTAGCTCTGATTCCAAGAGACATCATTGTCATCACCATCAACATTATAGGAGGAGTGGGAAGGATAATTTTCCAAAGGAATTCAAGAAAGTCAAGCCTTCTACATTTGATGGTGAGGTGACCAAATCAGAATATGTAGAAGCATGGTTTCTTGGGATGAAGAAATTTTTTAGACTCCATGATTACTCAGAGAATATGAAAGCCAAGATAGCTACCTTTGTTATCAAAGGAAAAGAAAATATCTAGTGGGAATACGTTAATCATGTCAGAGGCATCATGGAAGAGAAGCTTATTTGTGGAATAATTTGAAAGACTTTTCAGGAAGAAGCACCTATTTGATAGATATTATGATGGGAAAGCCCACGAGTTCTATGAGCTCAAGATGGGTTCCATCACAGATGAAGAGTATAAAACCATATTTCTAGAGCTACTAAGGTATGTTCCATATTTAAAGGATAATAAGACAAAGATCCAAAGTTTCAGCAGTCAATTTCCATTATCATTCAAAAACTGGATTGAGTTTAATGAGCCTTAAGCATTGGGAAAGCCATCAAAAAGTTGAAGTATGCTATGAGCAGTCAAAGTACAAGCCTGAGTTCAAGCATGACAAGAAAGGTAGTGAGAAGACTAAAGGAAAATGGTTGAAGAAGCGAGGAAGATCGCAGGATGTAGGTGAGAAATAAAATGTGGCCCCACATAAGAAGTTCAATGTAGCTAAGAAAGGACATAGGTCTCAGCCTGTGGAGCAGCAAAATAAAGGCAGTGGTAGAGAACCATTGAAGCATTGGATTTGTGGTAGAGACCACTGTAAGAAGTATTGTCCATTATATAAGGGTGGCAGGACTCAAATCTACAGTTCCCAGGTGGCAAGGATAGTTTGGGATATAGGACAGAGCATTCCTTGGATCTATGCAGTAGTTGATAACAGGCAGGCAGACCACTAGGAATCTATCATCGAGAAGGAAGGTAAGTTGTGTGATCAAGTTGTTTCTATTTTGATTGATCCTAGATCAAATTATAGCTATATTAGTCCTGGACTGGTGAATCAGTTTCATTTAAATAAGGAAATGCATGAAGAATCTTGGTTGGTGCAGTTGGCTACAAGGACCAAGAGAAGAGTTAACCATTGGGTGAGATCTTGTGCATTTGAGATTCATGGTATGCCTACAAAAACAAACCTGAACTTCCTTCCTTTGGGTGAATACAACATTCTATTAGGCATGGATTGGCTATTTATTCATAGTACCAAGGTGGATTTATATGACAAGGCCATTGAGTGGTTGGATGAAGCTAGAGAAAATAGAATCTTGCACGGAAAGCAAAAGCTTACATCAATGATGGTTATAATTATGCAAGCTAAGTGAAATCACAAAAAATGATGTGTATTGATTACAGTACATGTTTCTAGTGAAAAAGGGTTGGATGATGTGGATGGTGAAGTTCTGAGGAAGTATCCTATCTTACAATAGTTTCAGGATTGTTTACTACAATGATTCCAGAGCTTCCTCCTCATGCAGAGTCATATTTCTCTATTGAGTTGATATAAGGAGCAATACCAACATCTATGGAACCATACAGAATGGGAAATCTTGATTTGGTGGAATTGAAGTTGCAACTTAAAGATATTCTTGATAAGGGATACATAAGGCCAATTGTATCTCCTTGGGGTGCACTAGCATTGTTTGTAAAGATGAAGGATGGTACTCTTATATTGTGCATTGATTACAGGTAGTTGAACAAGGTGACCATCATTAGGTGTGCATCAAATATTGATCTGCGATTGAGATATCATGAGGTGCACATAAAAGAATAAGACATCTATAGGATTGCATTTTGTATAAGGTATGGGCGCTATGAGTTTGCGGTGGTTCCTTTTGGTCTTACCAATGCTCCAGTCACCTTCATGTGTTTGATGAATAGCATGTTTCTCTCTTTCCTGGATAAGTTTGTGATAGTATTTGTTCATGATATATTGGTATATTCAAAGAATGAGGAGGAGAATGTAGAGCACCTGGCAGCAGTATTGAGATTGTTGAGAGATCATAAGTTTTATTCCAAGCTCAGCAATTGTAGCTTCTTTCAATTTCAAATTCATTACTTGGGACATATTATTTCCAAGGAGGGGATAGAAGTGGATCCAAAAAAAATTAAGGCTATTATGGAGTGGCCAACCCCAAGAAATGTGGATGAGGTTAAATCATTCATGGTAGTAGAAAGTTATTTTAGAAAGTTTATCATAAACTTCTCCAAGATTGGTTATCCTATTACATATTTGCAGACAAAACAAAATAAGTTTGAATGGACTAATTAATGTGCATCCACTTTGATCAATTGAATCATTTGCTTACCAATGCTCCAGTTTTAAAGATAAGGAGTTTGTTGTTTGTTCAAATGCATGTAAGGAAGGACTTAGTGGAGTCATGATGAAGGATGGGCAGGTGGTTTGCTATGAATCAAGGAATTTGAATGAGCATGAGCAGAAGTACGTGGCTTGTTATCTTCAATTCGAAGCTATCATTCATGAATTGAAGATGTGGAGATATTATCTCCTTGGTAGGAGGTTCATTCTTATGAGTGATCATAGTGGACTGAGGTACTTGTTTGACCTACCCAATCTGAATGCAAGGTAAGCTAAATGATTGGTTACACTCAATGAATTTGATTTTGAGATCAGGTACATAAAGGGAATAGAGAACAGGGTTGTGGATGCTCTCAGTAGGAGAGTACAAGTGAATCATATTTTAGTTGTGAGCTCTTATGGGACATATTTAAGAGAGTATATCTTACATGTAGGGCAGCAGGATGAGAGGTGCCAGCAGCTAAAGAAAAGATTGTAGAAACAAGGTGATAGGGATGAGGAGTATCACCTCACAACAGATGGCTTAGTTATATTCAGCAGTAGGATTTATGTGCCTGATAGTGGTGAACTGAAGAAGCTTATTTTGAGAGAGTTTCATGTCAATCTATATTCATGGCACCCAAGATACCATAAGACTTTGAAAACTATCAAGAAGTTATACTTTTGGCCTAATTTGAAGAAAGAGATGGTTGAGTTTGTTGCTAAGTGCTTGGATTGTCAGCAGGTTAAAGTTGAATGTAAGCATCCAATTGGTTTGTTGTTGCCTATTCTAATTCCAAAATGGAAATGAGAGTTCATTTCAATGGATGTCATCATAGGTTTTACTGGGACATCAAGGCAGCATCACTCCACCATGGTTGTGGTTCATAGGTTGAGCAAGGTAGCTCACTTCATCGCAGTGAAGTCTACTAATTTAGTTAGTGAAGTGGCTCAAATCTTCATCAGGGTTATAGTGAAGTTACATGGAGTTCCAAAGAGGATTATATCAGATAGAGATGCCAAGTTCACTTCCAAGTTTTGGAAATAATTATTTGTAGGCTTGGGGATAGAATTAGCTTGCGATACAACTTATCATTCACAGACAGATGGACAGACAGAGAGGACTAACAGGATCCTTGAGGACATGTTGACGATGTATGTCATGCATCAGCAAAGGAAGTGGAAGGAGTATCTTCCAATGGTGGAGTTTGCTTATAATAATGGGTATCAAGAATCATTGAAGATGAGTCCATTTGAGGCTCGCTATGGGAGGATTTGTTGTAATAACCCCGTGTTAAAAAACCATGTGATAAAGCTACTAAAGGAAAAATAAGACCAAGTTCACAGGACACTTATTCCAATTTTAATGTTGGGAAAACATCATAGTGGGTGTTCATTTGGTTATTATGGCTAAAATGAAATTGGCAAAGGAAATGGAAAAGGATTTGAAAAAGAAAAGAGGCATTAATTAGAATTTATTTATGAAAATAAAGGAAAATAGGAGAAAAGGAAAGTGAAAGATCGCAGGTTACATGTGAATAGGAAAATGAAGGGAAAATAGGAGAAAAGGAAAGTGAAAGATCACAAGTTACATGTGAATAGGAAAATGAAGGGAAAATAGAGGGAAATGAATAAAATAGAGGCCTTCACGATAAAAGGACTTATGAGGATCAGTTTGTGGCTTTTGTCAGTTGAGGTTTTTGTCAATTTAGTTTTGGAGCACTCCCTCTATTCTCTCTCTCTCATACTCTTGCACACTTAGAGTATTTTTGGAGCACTCTAGCATTGAGGAAAGAAAGGAAAATGAAGGACAAGAAAGCAAATGGGAGTAAAGATCAAGCAAGGAATAGTTGGATCAAGTGGCTACAGCGGGATTACTTGCAATTTTCAAGTTGCATGTATGATTTAATTTCTAGTTTTGGCACGCATGTGTGTATTTGGTTCTTTTGTTTTCATTGGCATGGGTTTTTCCAGGTGTGGTAGTGGTTTCAACCTTGCCTTGCCATTTCTAGATAGCCATGGTGTGATGGGGTTCTTTTACTTGGTTGATCTGGATTGTCGGATGGTTTCGAAACTAAGTGGGGTAGGCTTAGGAAAATTGCCAAAGGCCTAAGAACCCCTTAACCAGTAAATGGCAGGATACACGGTAAAGCTTGAGGGTGGAGACGGGAAAATTCCTCACGGTTTAGGTGGAGAGATTTGTAGGAATACATGCTTGTTTAGGGCCTAGTGATCCCCTGACTAGTATAAGGCGGGATTGCAGTAAATACACATTCTGTTTAGAAACTCATATCTTAAACCATTTTGAAAAAAAATTGGAATTAGCCCTGAAACCACGTTTTCGTAGTGCAGACGGTGTAAAATGTCTATTTTGTGCTACGAAAATGTTGCTCTTTTCGTAGCACTTTTCCCCGAAAATACACTAAGCGCGGATTCATAGGAATTCTTGTCAAAACATAAATTCGTTCAAAGTCCGTTAATTTTTCATTATTAGGTGTCAGCTAGGAGTCAGCTCTTATGCATGAAACCATCCAAATCCATCATTTCAAATGTAGGGGTCATCATGATAGATAATTTCAAATTTGAAAGGGTTGGTTGGTTTCTTATTGCAGTTTGCATGCAAACACTCAAACAGATTGTTTTCAAATGATAAGCTTATGGTAATCTCTTACCAAAGCTTCTCTCATCTATAAGCAAGTGAGGCTGATAAATAGAAATTTGAGCGAGGCTGATTTGTTATAGGAATTCAGAGGCAAAGATGACAGAAGAAAGGAAAAACCACAAGTCTAGTCATTGTTTAAGAACAGAGCCTGAAAGCACCGAGGTCTTAGCCAGAGATAAATCAGTAATGGAAGCCTTCAAGAAAACATGATGTTGGAAATTTTGTGAAAAATTGTAGGGAGGACAGACTCAAGTGACAAAGGAGTTTGCCCTACATTTCACTGGCTCAAACACAAAAATTGGAATCCTAAACTTGCCAATTACTCTTGAGATCATAGCTTTGGTGACAGAGATTCCTAGGGGTTCTTGAACAATTGAAAACTCATTTTTGAAAAATGAAAGAGGTTTTTCTTATAAACATTCTTATCTACAAAATCCTCCTTCATTTTTGTAACAGCTATCATGGATCAAGGGATAGGAGCTCAAGGGTGTAGCCTTCTTTTTCAAGAAAAGCACAGTTATTTTTATTGGTTGATGAAGTGGTTGTTGCTTTCCACTCCCTCATTTTGTCACCTTTCTCTCCACATTCGAATATCATTCCTTAAACAAGTTACCCAAGCTCCTATCTGTCATTTACTTTTCAACCTTTGCATGTATCAGTCAGTTGTCACCTTTGAAAAGTTAACTTTGTGACAAACAGCTTGTTGTCCAAAAAGTTCTTTACAGCTATCATATTTTGAAGAGGGAAATTTGGGTTATAAAGGGAAATTTCCATGAAGATGAAAGCATAAAAATAAGGTTATGTGTTTGGATAGGAGCCTATAGAGCTTTAACAGATCCTGGATGACCTCAACTTCACACCAGCTTTCATCCAGACAGGTTACATGTATTTCTACCATGAGCTGCAAGGGGATTTGTGTGTTTTTTGGACTGTTTTGAGTTGTTGGTTTCAAAAGGAATTTTTAGAAAAATTAAGGTGAGTTTCAAAAATATGAAGGAGGTTTTTTCTAATAAAATAACAAGGAACAAAAACCTCTTTCAAATTTCTTCCTGGTGCTACCAATTCGGAGATTTGAAGTTTCCTTTGAGACCTATTTTCAAAATTCAGAATTTCCCTATTTTATACGTGATTTTATAATGCAGATTGCGGACAACTGAAACTGGTTTTCAAAAAAATGAGAGAGGTTTTTATTATAAGAATTCTTATCTACAAAAACCTCCTCCATTTTTGTAACATCTATCAGGGATCAAAATATATAAGCTCTATCTCAAGACTTATTTTTCAGATGAAAACAGTACAGAAAAAAACCAGCTATGAAGAAATGGAAGAAAGGTTAAGAGCAGCTAATAATGAAATTGCTAGACTAAGGATGAGAGCAAGAAGGCATGCTGCTGAGAAGATAAATTTTGAGAGGATAAAGGCTCTCTGGGAAGTTGAAAAATGTTTCCAAACCAGAAATAGTAAACAATGAAGCTCGGTACTACACCTGGACTGTTCCTGCAATCAAAGAAGACAGATTTGTAAGGAGGATTAATGCTCAGCTAAGAGCTACAAACAGGGGATTGAAAAGACAAATTGAATACCTAGAAATGCAACTAACCAAATCTAGAAAAGGGTCTACAACAATAATGCATCAGGGTGATGAAAAAGGGCAATGAAGGATATATATTTGGTACATAAAAAGAGTTTTGGCATATAAAAAGAAGAACAGTTGTGAAGAAGAACATCTTATAAGGGTAAGTGGCTTTTATTTTTGGTTGATCATATCAGTCTTCATGGAATTTTTAAAAACTCCCAAACTACAGATTTTTGAAGGCCGTGTTGAAAAAGAGCATACACAGCAGTTTCATAACGCACTACGAAACTGCTGAAGATGATCATTTAGCACTTATGGATGATTTCTGGAGGTAAGGTTTGATTGGTTCCAAATTTTGAAGTTGTTGGTAGACATGGGATCACATATGAAGTTTCAGATGGCAGTGGTGTAGAAAGCAAAGTTCCAAGAAGTATTTCATAAATGATATAAACGTTGTGCTACGAAAACAAAGTATTTTTGTAGCACAGTCATGTTTTATCCTTTCCTCCATATTTTCGAGTTCCCTTTTCTTTGCATAGGTGGAAAATGAAATGTTAATGGATTATTAAGGCATGCCACATGTACACCAGCAAAATTATTTGAAGATAAGCACTAAGGATTAAGGGCCTTGAAAGGAGGAACTATGTATCCTAGTTTTCAGGACAGTTAGGTCATGACTCAGCAAGTTTTGTAATAGCACTGTGGACATCATCAAGCTCGAAGACATGGGTTGGCAGCTGATTAAAGAATGTATTGAATTAATAGATAAAGTTGTTGAAAGCATGTTTTAGGAGTTTCACTCTTATTTGTATTAGGACTCTTAAAGACAGCTAGTTGTCAAGTTGTAATTAAGTAGTTTATTTTATGAATAGATAGGTGTCAAAGTCAAGAATTCGAATTCCTCCAAAGATGGATCATAGTATCCAAGGTTGTAAAACTCTATATAAAGCTTGAGAATAGAATCCCTAGGGGTTGGGAATTTCATTAGCAAAATAAAGTTGTGTTATTGTAAGAAATTGTGGTTTTTCAAACATAATACAAAGATCAGTTTGATTACACAAGATTCACAAGGAGTTTATGTGTTTGATGTTCTTATGGCCTTTTTTAATTACTTATTTGCAGTGGTATGAGCTTGTGATACTTAGAATTCATTGGAAAATGCTCTAACTTCCTTCACATGCTGGTAAACTATGTTTATTTACTATGTTACTGCTCTATTTATGATCATGTTGTTTTGTTGAAGACTATCTTGACTCCATAGCCCAATAGATGTTTGCTAATATTTGATTCAACTAGTCAACCATTCTGTTCCTAGAGTTAGCCATTTAATCATTAATCAAAAATCTTAAGCCTATTGAGAGAGCCCTCTTAGGTTGAGGAGGCTAAGCCTCAACCAAAAGATTGGTTTGAAAGAGTTACTCAAAGTCTACTTGATCAACAGCCTATTAGGGTTAGATTTTGTGATAACACAAGCGATCAAGCTTCTACCAAAGGACCTGCTCTGATACCAATTGTTGGAAATAATACTGAGAAGGGGGGTGAATCAGTATTAGAAAATCAATAACTTTTTCATTTCCATACTCAAAATCATATACACTACTTCAATGAAGGTAACCCGCGTGTACACACAATTGCGTTAAGGAAACTAGCATATATCCATCAAACTTATGATTCAGTTAATTCATCAGATGTTGATATTTAATCAGTGCATCATTAATTCATTAACCATATAAATAGTAACCAGTTGCAGTAAAAATAGAACAGACCATCACACTTAAGAAACACACATGAACACCATGATATAAGGTGGAAACCCAATGTGGGACAAAAACCACCTGCTGTTGTCTTTCTTTTAATATCAGAAAAACTTGTTTACAATCTTGTACTAGCACAGACTCATACCAATATGCATGCACCCACCTGCAGAAGGCTACAACCTTCTCTTGTTCTCCAACTACTACTGGAAGGGAGCTACAACCCCCTAGCTCTTGTACTAGTCGATATGTTTACTAGTACGTAGGTGTCAGCCTACTGAAGGCTCCAACCTTCACTCATTTTCCAGCTGCTACTGGAAGGGAGCTCCAACTCCCTAGCTCTTGTACTGGCTGATATGTTTACTAGTACATAGGCACTGGCCTACAGAAGACTACGACCTTCTCTCTTCCTCCAAGGACCACGTTTCATAAGTTTTCAAAGTGGATACTCCTGGATCACAACACCATAATCTTAAGGCCACATTTCATCCAATTTTCATACGGACCCATCAACAACATTGAAGCACAAAATCAATCACCACTATAATACAACCATCAACTATACCTGCATCATTAATCTTTGAATCACCCAACATTGAATCACTGAAACCCTATCATCAAAACACAGTCACCAGAACACAAAGCAGAACCCAGAACTCTGCAACAACAACCAGATCCAATTGCAACTTTAGATATCATACTTCATATTGTATATGCGACTCTAATGAGCCGAACCAGCATGTATATGTGCTTTTACCAAAGTGAACCCGCGTACAGATCTACAAATATTTACTCATAACTTTGCAGCTATACTAGACATCAGTCATACCCATATCATAACATTTATAGAATAAATTATGCGTCAATAATTCAAATCTAGTCTATCCATGATCAAACCACATAATGATAATACATTCCAATCCTTAAGATCCCGATCCATCATCCATCATCACCCACATAGGTGCATCCTTGGTTTAGATCAAGAAAAGCATCACAAACCCATAACCTGCAGACTAGATCTCACACTTCATCAGATATTCAATACTTGCTCCACTTGCACTCTTTGGCCTAATGATCTTCTCCTCCTTATATAGTTTTAGGCCTTTCTCAATACCATGACCCAAAACCAATTAGGACCAATACCTTGGACCCAATACCTCGGACCAAATACCATGGACCAAATACCATGGACCAATACCATGGATCAAAATACCATGGACCAAATACCTTGGACCAAAACTTAGTTTTCCAAGATTTACGCACTTTTCATTCTGTGAAAGTGTGTGTGTATGTTATATGCTCCTTTTGGTCTGTTAACCCATGTGTATATGCTCCTATGTCAAGGTGAACCTGCGTATACCTCTCTTTCTTCATTATCTGTAGTCTGATCTGTAATTATTTTCTACTGCACTGAGAACTGTCATCTGAGTGAGTTCCCATCAACGACAACACCTGTATCATAATGCCAACATTATCTGCCAAACTTTTGGATTAGAGGAAAGCTTAATTGAAACTGATGTTATTTCTCCAAGTACCTCTACTTTTGTCTTGTCCAATTGAACTATGTGTACTATATATTTTTGAGTTGTAATATTCAATTTGGTGCACACGGTCCTTGAAGAGGCTCCTGAATCAACAAGTAAATTATGGACATTTCTATTGAAAATCTCATAAGTAAGAAGAAATGGAGGTGTGTGAGAGATAGACCTATCACCTATCAGGACTAAATTTGTCAAATTTACTTTATTTAAAGAAGAGGGAGGTTTTCCCATATCGTAGGTAGCTTGAGTAACTACAACAAATGGTAGAGGGGATACAAGAACTGTTTTTAACTCTCTTAATAGATTTTTTTGTTGTTGCTTGAGTTTAGTGAGTTCGTGTAATGAAATGTTTGCTCTCGTCTTTTTCATATCTTCGACTATGTTATATTCCATTGTATCCGATATTACCAATGTTTTGAAAGCATTTGGAGGATCTAGTGGAATAGAATCAGTTTGACTAGTCTTAGACTTCTTACTTATTGTTTTCTCCTTTACAGGAGTAGCCGTTTTATATTTCTGATTTGTTATAGACGTATTAGGAGAGTTTTTATTTCTTGTAGTTACTGTCATAGCTTGTGCTTCTTCTTCAGTTGGAAGAATGAAATCCCACATTCCATTTAATTCAACTTCTTCTTTTGTTTCGGCTTCCTCTTTGGCTTGTGAGTCTTCTTCTGTTTCTTGATCAAATTCAACATTTGAAATAATATTCGGTGGTTTTGATGCAGAAGAAGGGTTTCTTTTCAATGAGTGAAAAGGTTTATTGGGAGCAGAGGATTCTGCGACCTGCTTGTTAATTTCGACCATTTCATTGGACATGTTTTTTAACACTTTCTAAAGGCCTTCAAGATCGAAAGGGTCCTTTGAAGCTTTCTTTTTTGAATCATCCTTAAATGTTACTCTCTTTGACTTCCTTTCGTCTGTCTGTTATCTTTTTTCTAAAGATATAATTCTTCATTCTATAGACAGGGCTTCTTTCATGTTTTCAACAAGGGTGGCCTTATTGGCTCTATTTACAAAAATTTCAATATTAGAAGGAAGGGAGGATATGTATCTTACAAATCTACTACAGGATTTGAGGCAGCTGGGATTTTGTTTAGTAACTTGTTAAATCTGGAGTTGAAGTCTTTGATCCTTTCATCTGAATTTGCTTTTAAGTTAGAAAGATCATTGATTAAGGATGCTATGGTCCTGTCATCACCAAATTTTGTAAGAAATACTTCTTGAAAAGTATCCCATACTCTTATTGAACCTGCTAGAAGGGAAAAATAACAATACCCAGCAGATCCCTGGAAGGTATAAGGAAAAAGTATGATTACAACATCTTTGTGTGCAAATCCATTAAGATTCATGGCTAACATAAAGTTATTTAGATGTTCTTCAGCTGGAAGACCATCATCAGGATTGTACTTAGGTAACCATTTTTTTGGGTTTGTTGGGAGAGCATTTGGATTAGCAACCAGAACAGCACCAGGATTTGTCCAAGGTTGAGCGGGTTGATTGGCGATAACTTGAGTCGAAGACTGGGAAGATGGGAAGGCCTGTCCAGAAGTAGGTATAGATGGCGAAGAAATTACTACTAGGTTAGTACTACTAGTAGCAGTACTAGTTGGAGAAGTGGATAGTTGAGAAGAAGTGGATTGAGTAGAAATAAATGGAGAAGTGAATAGATGGAAGGGTGATGTGATCTCACTGGTATCTGATTCAGATCTTGATGTGATAACTTTCCTATGTCATGGAGGGATGGGAAACTCAAAAGGAGTTACTCCAAACCTTTCACTTTGAAATCTAGTTAATACACCAGCGTCTTGTAATAAGGAAGTAACACTTTCTTCAGAAGATTCAGGCCTCTCTAGTTTCTTGGCAGAAATGGATATCTGTTCTAATTTTTGTATCAAAGGATGGACTTCGGGAGACTCGGGAGTGTAATCTAGAGAAGGTGGTTGTTTTACTACTTCAGGAGACAAGGGAGATGTTTCTACAACTTCATATTTCTGATCCAGAGATTTTGAATGAGATCTAGAAGGTGTAGAAGTGGTGGAGGGGTTTTGACTCTTATGAATGTTTTTCGGTTGATCTTTAGGTTTATATGCCATTCATAGTCAAATAGCCCTCCTTCTAGTGCCAAAATGTTGAGGCCTTAGATTTCTGCTACTCCAACATGGGGGATAACCACCCGGTTCAGACCTTAAGACATCTCCTTTTTCGTTTAAAGTGGTGGCTCCGATTGGGGATGATGGGACCAGTTTCCCAGAATGGGTTTTAAAATGAGAGTGGGTGGTTTTAAAGCGATTGCAATAGAATAATCATAACTAAATGACCTATTCTATCACACAAATCTCTAGCTAACTTAATCCAATATAAACCCGGGTATTTTTGTATAATATGCAATCTAAAAAGATATCTACTTGACATGTGATAATAAAGATAAATCACGTATAAAACAAAGATGATATTGTGTAGAGATAATTTCTTTGGCTAAATAGTTAGTCAAAGAAATGTATAAACTATATCGCGTATATGATGATTTATATATGAAAATAAACAATCGCAGCTAGGCATCATACAATAGTGCAATTTGATCCAGGTGGATGTTGGTGGCCACCCACCTATCCCATTTGGACCCCCACAATTGTCTCTTTCAGCATTTTCAGTTTCCTTAATTGTAGCACAACTTACTATTTTTAGCAGTTTTTCGGGTCCTGAACCTCCGGAGCCATTTTGAGGCCCTAAACGACGTTTTTTGGGGAATCCAAGGGCAACATGGGTCCATTGAATGGACCGATGTTGCCCGTTCCAACAATGGTAGTTCTCGTATAGATCTTTCTAACGAGCTATCATACACGTCAAACGGAGATCGTATGCCAAAGTTACGACCCCAGGAAATTGATATACCAATTTACCCAAAACGGGGCCCACAATTTGGCGTTTCATCTTCTAAGGGTCGATTTTGGAATGTGAAGGGTTTTCCATTGTTTCTCAATAATAAATAGGCCTTCGAGCCTCATTGTAACACAAGTTTGGGAATAGTTCAGAGGCATGTAGCCGCACATCTCTTCTCAGGGATAAGCTACCATCGCCCTAGCTGGTTTATTTCCAATTCTGGTTGTAAGCATATTTCAGTATTTTCCATTAATGAAATGAAGTATTATTTCCGCTGCATCTTTGTGTATATGGTTATCTCTGTAATTTTTTGTGTTCCTGTTTAAATCCGGATCAGTGGTATCAGAGCGGTCTGCTTTTTCTCTGTTTTTCCTTGCATGTCCCCAACGAGGTCAGGATATAAGGAGTTAGGGCTTGAACTGGTTGAACCTTTGCAAGACCAACCTCGCAAATCCAGACGGCCTCCCATGGCGGATGAGAAGAAAGACGAGGGGGCAGGAGATCCTATCAAAATCTTGCTCGAAGAAGCGCTCGAGCGACAAAGGAACGCGATGATGGATAACTTTGTGCAGATTCTTCAGCGGCTACCGAGAGGTGACGCATCGGCTTCCAGCAGCTACTCTGGAAACGCCATGCCCTTTAAGGTACAAGTTAATTTTGAAATCCCCATATTCGAGGGTCAGATAGACGCAGATGCGGTAGATAAATGGTTAAATCTGCTTGAAGGGTATTTTTCTGTTCATGAATTTTCAAGTCTGGAAAAGATTGTTTTTGTTCTTCTCAAAGCAGCCCCCCACGTCAAGGACTGGTGGGAAACTTACTGTGAGCAGAAGGATGAAAGTACAGGCTCGCTATTTTCAGCCGCACCCACTTGGGATTCATTCCGAGATGCCATCAAGGAGTAGTATTACCCTGTCAAAAGCTATGAGGACAAATACATCAAATGGACCACACTGCGGCAGGGACAAGACCAAGATGTGTCTGAGTTCACAAACATTTTTCATACCCTTCGCAGACAGTTGGGTATCAAAGATTCTGAGCAGCATCTGGTACTCAAATACCGCGGCTGCCTACATAGATACATCCAGGAAGAGATGGAGTTCTTGGACATCTCTTCACTTGGCACAGCATACCGATATGCTGTCAAAATCGAGCAAAAGTTCAAA